>MDKI01207291.1:0-15169 GCA_005239505.1 Nicotiana paniculata
AGGGTAACATGATCTCTAATGCAAATATTGACGATTAATGTTTTTAACCTAAACAGGATTTCTGGACATGGTGATTGTGAACATGCAGAGACAGTAACATTATAATAACTATTTTATAGTTATTTAATTACGAACAAGATTTCTAAGTGAGGCATGAGTATGGCAAAGATGCTGAGATAAACGGGCCTAAAACATGTTTTCTAATGCATGCACGGCAAGTATTCCTAAGCATGGTAGCTATTGCACACATATACAAAATAAATCCTATAGTATGGTTTCTACCCGTAATTATACTAAGCATGCACAACCCCGCCCATTTCACTATCCAGCACATAACCGTTTTTACAATTAATTATTACAGACCAGCCTTGCACAAGCTCCATAAATAAGGAAATTAAGAAGTTACACTATAGAAGGCCTAACAGTAGGCCCAAGTCCTCAGATCCAAAAATGCCATATGCCATGACCTTTTGTAACCCAGGTGCGTCAGAGTTCCTAAGGATCTCAAAAGACCCCAAGCAGTGCTCACACCCAAGTCCCCTAGCCAGGAATGAGTAAGTGCAGTGTGGAATGCCAGCCTCGTGTGTCAGAGTTCAATGGGTACTCAAATGGTCCCCAAGGCAGTGCTCACACGAAGGGGACTGAACTTAGAACTAAGAGTAGTGAGATGTGCCTATAGTTTAGAAAAGAGTTGAGTTTGAAAAGTAGCTTTTGAAAATAACTGTTTTGAAAAATAGCTTCAGAAATCAACATGAGAGTTTATTTGACGAAAAATGGTTTGCAGAAGAAAGAAACAGGACAATCAGCAACCCAGAACATACATGGTTTAGGAAGCAAACACAAACAGGGATAGGGGGACTGGGGGACAAATAAGTCACATAGTAGCGGCAGACTTGCACACAAATAGTCCTTAGGCTAGTGTTATATGGTTTAAACAATCACAGCCTAGTTATCACAGAATGTTCATGCCAGGAATCTAACAGCATCAGATTGAGGAGTGTCAAACAGAGTCACATATTAGGTCCAGGATTAGGATTTACATAATAACTAAGTATTAGGGGGTACATGCTCATAGTGTTGGGAGTCAGGCAGATTCATGATGGAAACATATAAGGGAAAGCAATAGACATGTTAGACTAAAGGGAAAGGGGAATCACATAGGCAAGTAAACATGTTGAACACAGAAGGAAAGAGAGGTCATAGGGGTAAGACAAACACACTAGCTGCAAGGCAAACAACAAAATATAATTAAAACCTCAATACAAACAGAAACATGTTGAGTTGGATGCTATAAACTTAAACTAGAAACATACCAGTTAGGAATAAGAATAGAACAACAAGGTGCAGAGAAGGAGAGCAACAGGACAGTGGTATGCAGAGCAATAGAGCAACAATAAGTTGTTCCGTCTTGGCTTTCAGCCGACTGAGTAGACAGAAGAACAAAAGAGAATATGCAGCAAAGCAAGTGAGAGTTCAGAGAAATATGAGTGTTATTTGTGTGTGTGTGTTCGTGTATCTATTGGTTGTGTTATGATAAAGAGAGTAGGGTGTTTATAATTCTGAAAACGAGTAGAGAAAATAAGGTAAGGAATAATTAGTCTAACATAATTATGGAAATAATAACCAATCAGTATCAATTAAAGGCCTGGACTCCCTTTATTAGGGAGTCAAGTTCAAACAGGCCAATCAGAGTTAAATTAGGGAAAGTAATCAACTAGAGTGATCTTATCATAACGGGGGTAGTAAAATCATGGAGTGTGTAATAAAGATTAGGTTCATAACACGTAATTAAGGAAAGTACAAACTGATAGCATATTCACAAAACAAAGCATGGGTTTAATTCTGAAAATTAGTCGTGGGAATCTCGACTGTAATTGAAATCACAGGGAATCAGGCATAATCAAGGAAAGTATCACACAATCAAGGGAAGCGATTCGAAAAATCATGTACAGAAACATAGAGCACATAGAGAGCCTAGAAGAAGTATACATGTTAGCTAAACATAGCAAACAAGACGGACTAAAAAACCTAAAAATTAGGATTTTCCGTAATAAGATTTGAATCAAAATGTATTAACAAAGAAAAACATAGAATAACATTAAAGCATAAGTAAAAGAAATCGATTTTTGAAAGGGGTTTGTGAAACCCTAGTTTTAAAAATTGAAAGATTGTTTAAAGATGAAAGTTTTTAGGGAAAAACATAGAAAAGCTTCGTAATACTATAGATCTAAAGTATATCTAGAATAAATCAAAAGATATAGGGTTAGGGTTTTGTGGAATCCATAGAAGTAAGAAGAACCTCAAAGACGACACCGGCCTAAGCCGGAACAGGTTGTAAACTTACTCAAACGGCCGGGGAGGCCGGAAAGTGGCATGGGACCATGGGAGATAAGTTGGACCACTCCAGGTTAGCCTCATAGTCCTAGAGCATCACTTTACTGGTGCAAAGTGGACAAATATCCATGATTAGGAGCCATGGTTTCTGGTGACAGAACCAGTCGTAGAAGATGACCGTACTCCATCGGAGAAGAGAAGCCAAAGGAGGCTTCTAGAGAGAACTTAGAGCGTAACAGAGAGAGATAGAGAGAGAGTGAGTGTTGAGAGAATAAGGGGTCGGAGGGGGGCAGTGATTAGGTTTAATTATGGTAACCCTGATCTGGACCGTTGATCTCATTTGATCAACGATTCAGATCAAGTGTGGGGTTGGGCCGGGTTATTTATGGGTTTTGGGCTGGGTTGGTGAGGGGGCTTTGGGTCAGGTGGATTGGGTTTAAAACTGGTTATAATTTAAATAGAAATGGGCTAAACGTTAAATACCCAATTAAATAAGATAATTAATTAATAAAATAGCTGATAATTGTGTAAAAATAAATTGAGACAAAATAAATGAATTTAAGGCGATTGACTAAGATATAAAAATTATAAATTATCGTTCATTGATTTTAAAATGGTATAAATGCACATTTGTGCTATAATTGCAAAAATTGCTGAAATTAACTAAATGATGCCAATATTGGCAAATTTGTTAAATAATAGAATCCTAAGGGAATTAAATGGATATAAATAACATGTTGAGAAAGAAAATGATTTGAAATTATATCATTTATGAATAATTATGGAATATAAAGTATTAAATAAACAGGAAAATAATTTGATAAAAATACGAAAAACTGTGAGAAAATACCAGTTAGTGTAAGGAGTGATTTTGAAAGTATATATACAAGGTTGAAAATAATGTGAGGAAAAATTGGGTATCAACAACTGCCCCTCTTTACCCGGAAACGATGAAAGAGTTTTTGGGTAAAGATAGGAGTGCCAATTTTGACCGGAGGGAAATAGTATGAAAGATTTAGGCTGCACCCTGGCTTCTGAGCTGCCTACATATCCCTGGTTGTACAGGAACCAGGCCGTATGTAGTTCATGAGTCACCGACGAAGTATACCGGTGAAGTCTCACAAGGACGGACGCAAGGTGCAAGGTAAGGTGAACAAAATGGCTTACGGGGTGGTTAGGAGATATGGAGTGGTCCGCTCTTGCCTGGCTGGCTGTTCTTAGCCGGATTTCCTGCAAACGAATAACAAGCATAGATTGTGCGTAATTTAAACATGATGCAGATTCCCATTGGACTATGAATGTTGTCTTTGGACGGTTGAGGATGACGTCCTTAGACCATGATGTCCTGGGCCATGAATCGCTTGATGCGGGATTCGCAGGCTATGAAATGATGTTCTCGGGCCATGAGGATGGTGCCTCCGAACCATGATGCCTTTGAATAATGATATGCAGAGTGATAAAAAGGGATCCGCGGGCCATGAAATGATGTTCTCGGGCCACGAAGATGGTGCCTATGAATGATGACGCCTTTGGATATGTTAGCGATATTTCAGCCCATGAGAAGTGCAATAGTATGATGCTGACAAGATAGAGCTTAGTCTTGTGAATTAAAAATGGCAAAGCTTAGCCCGAAAAGAAACAAAGTAGATAATGACAGAGACAATGATTGCTTTAAAAGGTAAATGAGAGGCAGCGTTTAGCCTCTGGAAGGCAGAATGGTAGCCTTATGCAAGAAATAAAAATGCAGATGGGGACAGTGATTAGTCTCGGAAGGCAGAATGGTAGCCTTATGTAATGTGGGAAATAAAATACAGATGGAGATAGTGCTTAGTCTCGGAAGGCAAAATAGTAGCCTTATGCATGAAATAAAATGCAGATGGAGACAACGTTTAGTCTCGGAAGGTAGAATGGTAGCCTTATGCTGGAAATAAAATGAAAATGGAGACATCGTTTAGTCTCGGAAGGCAGAATAGTAGCCTTATGCAATGCGGGAAATAAAATACAGATGGAGACGGTGCTTAGTCTCGGAAGGCAGAATGGTAGCCTTATGCAATGCGGGAAATAAAATGCAGACGGAGACAATGCTTAGTCTCGGAAGGCAGAATAGTAGCGTTATGCAGGAAATAAAATGCAGATGGAGACATCGTTTAGTCTCGGAAGGCAGAATGGTAGCCTTATGTAATGCGGGAAATAAAATGCAGATGGAGATTGTGCTTAGTCTCGGAAGACAGAATGGTAGCCTTATGCAGGAAATAAAATGCAGATGGAGACATCGTTTAGTCTCGGAAGGCAGAATAGTAGCCTTATGCAATGGGGGAAATAAAATGCAGATGGAGACAGTGCTTAGTCTCGGAAGGCAGAATGGTAGCCTTATGCAAGAGTTAAAGGAAGGACAACAGAAATTCTTAGTTGGCGTTAATTTCGGTAGAGCATTGTTATAATGAAGCATCCTTTGTGCTAATAATAAATGCTGGCTCCTTTGAATGGATAATATGTATCGGTGCTTTTGCAATTTTGTGCCTGCATCCAAAGAAAGATCATGAGTTTTGTAAGGGGAAGGTTAGTTCGCATTCCCGTTGTCTCTGCTTGGCTCGTTGGCTTAATCACGATACTGTTCACATCATTGGGGTAGCGCTCACTAAACAAGCTATTTCAATAAATATGCATAATTTTGTAAAAGTATAATATATAATCTAAAATAGTTTTAGATGAACCGATGAAATGACACGGTTCGAGACATTGCAACCTATCCTGCTGTGGAATTTTGAGGGTCCTCCTCCAAAATTCTGCCCCAGTTTGCTAGGTGGATGCCTCTAACTGCTGCTCGTGCCGTGGCTGGCTGAAGTTGCTTCAGAATTTTGAGGGCCCTCCTCAAAGTTCTGCCCCAATTGGCTGGGTGAATACTTCTGGCCTGCCGCTTGCTTCGAAATTTTGAGGGTCCTCCTCAAAATTCTACCCCAGTTTCCATTTATGGGGAAAATCGATTTTTATTGACTTGTGACCGAACCCATAGGGCTGCCTACGTATCCCCTCTTAAACGGTACTCAGGTCAGGCGTAGTTTAATTTACATCATTGAGAAAACATGAAGATTACAAATAGTAGCGCTTGGATGTATCTGAATTGATTGGTTTTGGCCAGACTTCTCCATCCATTTCTGCAAGTATGAGTGCTCCTCTTGTCAGCACTCTGTGAACCATGTAGGGGCCTTTCCAGTTGGGAGAGAACTTCCCCTTGGCTTCATCTTGATGTGGAAATATTTTCTTTAACACCAGCTGCCCTGGTGTAAATCGTCTTGGCTTGACTTTCTTGTTGAAGGCTCTGGACATTCTGTTCTGATATAGTTAACCATGAAAAACTGCATTCATTCTTTTTCCGTCTATGAGGGCTAGCTTCTCATAACGGCTCTTTACCCACTCTGCGTCGATGAACTCAGATTTTTGTATAATTCTCAGAGATGGGATCTCCACTTCGGCAGGAATTACAACCTCTATACCGTATACCAGCATATAGAGAGTTGCCTCGGTTGATGTGCGGACTGTGGTGCGATATCCCAATAAGGCAAATGATAACTTCTCGTGCCACTGTTTGTGCCTTTCTATCATATTCCTTAGTATTTTCTTGATATTGTTATTGGCGGCCTCAACGACTCCATTCATCTGAGGTCTGTAAGCTGTGGAATTCTTGTTTTTGATCTTGAAGGTTTCACACATGGCTTTCATCAAGTCACTGTTGAGATTATAACCATTATCGGTGATGATTGACTCTGGAACTCCGAATCAACAAATAACGCGGTCGCGGACAAAATCGGCCACAACTTTCTTGGTAACTGCTTTGTAGGAGGCTGCTTCGACCCATTTAGTAAAGTAATCAATGGCGACAAGTATAACCTGTGTCTGTTAGAGGCGGCAGGCTCGATGGGTCCAATGATGTCCATGCCCTAGGCGGCGAATGGCCAGGGTGAACTTGTGGCATGAAGCTCACTGGGAGGTACCTTTATCATATCTCCATGTATCTGAAAACGGTGGCATTTTCATACATAATGGATGCAGTCCATTTCCATGGTCATCCAAAAGTAACCAGCTCGGAGTATCTTCTTTGCTAAAATGAAACCATTCATATGTGGGCCGCAGGTCCCAACATTAACTTCTTTCAATAATCTCGATGCTTCTTCTGTGTCGACGTACTTTAGCAAACCCAAATCGGGAGTCCTCCTATACAGGATTCCTCCGCTGTGAAAGAAATTGTTAGACAACCTACGAAGCGTGCGTTTCTGAGTGGCATTTGCAAGCTCCGGGTATTCTCCTTTTGCCAAGTATTCCTTGATATCATGGAACCAAGGATTTCTGTCTGCTTCTTCTTCGACATGGGCACAGTAAGCAGGCTGATTGTGGATTTCCACCAGAATAGGATCAATGAAGTTCTTGTCTGGATGCTGTAGCCAAAGCATCGGCGAACTCGTTCTGGATTCTGGGGACATGCTGGAACTCTATATTTGTGAAACTCTTTCTCAACTCCTGAACGTGATGCAAATAGGGTAATATCTTGAAATTCTTGGTTGCCCATTCTCCCTGTACCTGATGTACCATTAAGTCTGAATCACCAATCAATAAAAGCTCTTGGACGTTTATTTCAATGGCCATGTTGAGTCCCAAGATGCAGTCTTCGTATTCGGCCATATTGTTGGTGCAAGGGAACCTGAGTTTGGCGGATACTAGAGAGTGCGGACCCGGTCTCTGATACTAGTACTACTCCAATACCGACTCCTTTGAAGTTTGTTGCTCCATCAAGGAACATCCTCTAACCGTTATAGGATTCTGCAATGTCTTCTCCTACGAATGATACCTCTTCATCAGGAAAATACATTTTCAGGGGTTCGTATTCTCCGTCTACGGGATCCTCAGCAAGATGGTCTGCCATAGCTTGTCCTTTAACCGCCTTCTGAGTCATGTAAACAATGTCGAATTCACTCAGCAGGATCTGCCACTTAGCTAGCTTGCCATTGGGCATGGGCTTCTGAAAGATATACTTCAATGGATCCATCCTTGATATGAGATATGTTGTGTAGGCACAGAAGTAGTATCTCAGCTTCTGTACGACCCAGGTCAAAGCACAACAAGTGCGTTCCAATAAATAATACCGGGCCTCATACGGAGTGAATTTCTTGCTGAGGTAATAAATATCTTGTTCTTTCCTTCCCATTTCATCATGTTACCCAAGAACGCAACTGAAAGCTCCATCTAGAACTGCAAGGTAGAGTAACAGAGGTCTACCTGACTCAGGTGGTACCAGAACCGGCGATGTTGAGAGGTACTCCTTGATTCTGTCAAAAGCCCTTTGACAATACTCAGTCCACTTAGTTGCGGCGTCCTTCTTCAGCATCTTGAAGATCGGCTCACAGATGCCTGTAGACTGTACTATAAATCGGCTGATGTAATTAAGCCTCCCCAATAAGCTCATCACATATTTCTTGTTCCTTGGTGATGGCAACTCTTGAATGTCTTTGACCTTGGACAGATCCAACTCTATTCCCTGGCGGCTTAAAATAAATCCCAGCAACTTCCCAGCAGGAACCCCGACTGCACACTTCGCGGGGTTCTGTTTCAGATTGTATTTTCTTAACTGATTGAAGAATTTCCCCAAAATTCTCCATGTGATTAGCAGCTTTCTTTGATTTGATAACGACGTCATCTACGTACACCTCGATCTCTTTGTGAATCATGTCATGGAATATGGTGGTCATGGCCCTAATGTAAGTGGCCCCTGCATTCTTTAGACCAAATGGCATCATCTTGTAACAATACACTCCCCACGGTGTAATGAACGCCGTTTTCTCAGCATCTTCCTCATCCATCCAAATCTGGTGATATCCAGCCAAGCAATCCACAAAAGACTGCAATTCATGCTTGGCGCAGTTGTCAATCAGAATGTGTATGTTTGGCAAGGGGAAGTCGTCTTTCGGACTGGACCGGTTAAGATTCCGGTAGTCGACGCAGACTCTAACCTTCCCGTCCTTCTTCGTCACTGGTACAATGTTAGCTAACCATGTCGGATACTCCACTACCCGGAGAACTTGGGTGTTGATCTGCTTGGTAACCTCTTCTTTGATTTTCAAACTCATGTCGGGTTTGAACTTTCTAACTTTTTTTCACTGGCAGACATGTTGGATTGATTGGAAGTTTGTGATCCATAATAGACGTACTTAGACCAGTCATGTCATCATACGACCATGCAAATACGTCCTCATACTCTCTTAGAAACTCTGTGTATTCTTTCTTTTCTGATGGTGACAAATGAATGCTGATATAAGTTTCCTTGACATTTTCTGAATCTCCCAGGTTGATAACTTCAGTCTCATCCAGGTTGGACTTAGGTCTGTTCTCAAAGTTCTCAACTTCCTTGACGATCTCGTCAGGTATGTCATCTTCATCTGAATCAATGTCCATTTGCTGCGTTGTCTCATTGCATGTCACAGTCATCGGTTCATCAACACAAGTAATAGTAATGTTGTATAAATAAAGTAATGAGGAAAACAATAGCAGTAAATATCGAATTTCGTAAGAGAAATTTAGAAGATGCTCTGATATATTGAATGATTGTTTCGAACATTGAAGATCTTTATTGCAAAAATTAAAAAAAATGCAGGAAAATCATTTAGTAAATAAAACAGTAAATAATGCTTGTTTTAGCCTTGCTACCCCGAGGATCGTCGAGCTTTGGTTGTCTTGATAGACCAATTCTTGAGATATGCCCCCTTGATCACAGTCTGTATGGAAGGGCCTTCCTCCCCCTCCCCCTCCCCCTCCCTCTCGAGGACAACACAACAATCCATATCATCATTCTGTAGAAATAAGCTCCTCATTGTTGCAAGTGCTTCTTCTTCATCTGAACCGTAAACAGTGTCGGCTTGCTTGAAAGTTTGCTCAAGATGAGGTATCGGCTGTTCCAAAGGGTAATAGGAACTGCGCCAAGGTGGCGTCCAGTCGTTGAATTCCTGCCAGGTGTACTCATACCCCAGACCGAAAGTGGTACCATGCTCCTTGAGCTTTATAGGCTTCGTGATCCCTTGGAGGTTTTTACCGAGCCCTTTGCCTGGCTCATATCCTCCCTATTTCAAGATGCTCTCGATTTTGTTATCCCACCATTTGTCCTTGTCGATGGTATTGATCCGTTCAATACGGTGGTAAGTTCCTCCGCCTATCTTCTTTTTCCCGTCAATCATCGGAATAGTTTGACAGCCATAAATAGGGTTGCTACCGTCACCATGAATAATCACCTCTTGGTGGTTCCATTCGAATTTTACCTCCTGATGTAGTGTTGATGCCACGTCCCCAGCAGCATGAATCCAGGGTCGTCCCAACAACAGGTTGTAGGATGCCGGAACATCCATCAACTGGAAATTCACTTCGAACCAAGTCGGTCCCATCTGTAGACATAGACTGATCTCCCCCATGGTGGACCTCTGAGAATCGTCGAAAGCCTTCACATTGATCGCCTCATCCTTTATATCATGTAGCCCTACCCAATTTCTTGAGTGTTATCAACGGACAAATGTTAAGACTGGAACCTCCGCTGATCAAGATTCTCATGATGAAATGATCCTCGCACTGCACGGTGATGTGCAGCGCTTTGTTGTGCCCTAATCCTTCAGGTGGTAGCTCATCCTCATGAAAAGTGATTTTATGACTCTCCAGTACCTGGCCTACCATATTGGCCATTTCCACACTAGTGATGTTGTTTGGCATATATGCTTCACTCAACACTTTCAACAAAGCATTCCTGTGTGTTTCGGAATTCTGCAGCAGAGAGAGGATGGATATTTGTGTCGGTGTCTTGTTCAGCTGGTCGATGACTGATTACTCATTCGCATGTATCTTTATCCAAAGGTCATCGGGACCTGTATCAATAAGGGGAGGCCGGTTGGCGGCCTGCTTGCTCGACTCGACCAGATG
The DNA here is from genome assembly GCA_005239505.1 of Nicotiana paniculata. NCBI lineage: Eukaryota > Viridiplantae > Streptophyta > Magnoliopsida > Solanales > Solanaceae > Nicotiana > Nicotiana paniculata. Next base: position 10,285 of record MDKI01207291.1, read on the forward strand.
CTCAGGGGTGTAGACCCTACCAGTTCTAGTCATACCCTTTGCTGCGACAACTTCTTCAGACCTGGACTTTCTTTTCCTTCTCGTCTCGACTGTGTAGTCCCAAGGAATAGCACTTGAGTAAAAGGGTGGCGTGGTTGACATCGCCACTGGAATGTGTGTTCGGGGTGGCAAGTTTGCGACCTCGAACGAAGCTAGTGTATTTGCTGGAGATACAAACTCAACTTCAATCGGCACTGGTGACTTTTCCGATGGCGCTGCTTCAAACTCGAACGACATAGACATATTTACCTCAGAGGCCTCAGATGGATAAATCTGGACTACGATTGGTTTGAGCGTGACTGCAGATTTCTTTGGGTCATCGCCTTCTGCGATCAACCCGATTGACCCTTCGGGTTCCTAATCATCTTCTATTTCAATCATATGGACGCCTCCACCCTTATGGTCTGCAGAGGATTGTCGTGAACGTTTGGAGCAGGGTCTTTTGCCACAATAATCTTATTGTCGATGAGGGCCTGTATTTTGTCCTTTAGAGGGCGGCATTCCTTGATGGTGTGCCCTTTTCATGCCGGAATGGTATACACAGGATTTGTTTGGGTTAACCCACTGAGAGGGATTCTCAGGGGTGGCAGCAGGGATAGGTGTAACATAACCAGCAGGTTTGAGTTATTCATATAGCTGGTCAATGGGCTCGGCTATGGCGGTATATTGTTTTAGAGGACGACAATCAAAATTAGGACGAGTTCTAGGGAATTTTTGGTGTTCAGGAGGGGATTGGTAATGAGATGACTGTGAATTATAAGTGTGATAGAAAGGAGGGGGTTGTGGATACTTGGGCGAAGCAGGTTGATATATGGGTGGTGGAGATTGGTAGGAAGGTGGTGTAGTTTGGTAATTTGGCGATGGAGCTTGGTAATTTGGTAAAGGATGATATGTGATTGGAGGTGTAGGATAGTTTTGGTACTTGAGTGGGGACTTGGTTTTTTGTGCAACCATTACGGCTCCCATATCTCTCTTCTTAGACACACCTCCAGACTGTAGAGCCTTGTTAGTGGCTTGCAAGGATTCAAAATTTGTGACCATGCCGCTTCTGATACCTTATTCAATCCGCTCTCCCAATTTGATGATGTCAGAAAACTTGCGGCCCTCAACCATAATTAACCGTTCATAGCACTGCGGGTCCTGAGCTAGGAAAAAGAACTTGTTCATTTGTTCTTCTTCTAGAGCAGGTCTGACTTTAGCGGCTTCAGACCTCTAGCGAGTAGCATACTCCCGAAAGGTTTCTGTAGGCTTTTTCTTCAAATTCTGAATGTAAAACACGTCTGGTGCATTCTCTTTGTTGAACCAAAACCTGTCCATGAAATCAGACGCCATGCCTACCCAGTTTGACCATTTCTTGGGGTCTTGGCCGATTTACCATGACAGTGCATCTCCCTTCAAACTCCTCATGAACAGTCATGCGGATTCTTTCATCCTTTCCCACGCCGACCAATTTGTCACAATAGGTCCTCCGATGGACTCTCGGATCACCAGTACCGTCAAACATTTCGAACTTTGGAGGTTTGTACCCCTCGGGCAGTTCGACATCAGGTTGGATACAAAGTCTTCATAGTTCAATCCTTCGATCCCTTTGGTCCCTTCAACACCCTGGACTCGGCTGGTCAGTTTCTTAAGCTCTTCGGTCAGGTTCCTGATAAGTAAATCATTTTCGTCGGACTCGGACGCCTATGAGATAGGGGGAGTGGAATGGGTCATGGTTTCCACATAAATAGGATTTTTTATAGGCGTGGAAACAGTCTTTTTTGGGATTTTGAGGTTCTGGGATGAGCAGTGGGGTGTTATTTGAGGTGTGGCAAGCATTGTACTGTGTCGGGTGGTTTTGGTTCTTTGGGGGAGTGGTGTGAGGGGTTTTTGAGCATTTTGAAGGTTGACGTCCGGGACGTTGAGGGAAAATGATAAGCTGGACAGATTCCGGACCTGATCTAGTTCTTCCTGAAACTTCAGCAATTTTTGTTCAAGCAACGACATGTTCTCATGCAGGACCTGAATACCTCGGCCATCAGTGGCCTCTACCCTTTCAATCACATTAACCTTTCTGATGCCGCTGGACTCTTCCATCTTACTTTAGCCTTTTTTTTTGTCCTTAGGAGGACTAGGGGGAGGAGTAGGTGGAGGTCCCTTGGATCTGGTGCGATAGGATGATGATGCCAGAATGTACGAACTAACCTTTGGGGAGGGGAGTAAGAAAAATATAGAAACAAAAGGTAACCAAGTCAGTGAGGGTTATGAAAATAGTATTGCAGTATTTAAACACATAATGCGGAAATGAAAGAGTGTCCTAAGTTGGGGACCTCTTTGTGCCCGAGGTAGGCCTAGCGACAAATTGATCTGGAGAACTTAAAATGCTAAATGCCTCATTTTATTGATAAGATAAATAAACAAATCCTAAAATGACAGACGAAAAATAAAAATCACTAATGGCCATTGGCCTTATTACATTGTTGGAAAAATAAAGACATTCCTATCTACTTGGTCCCAGAAGGACCTTCCCCAGATTCGACATTCCTGCTTTCTTCTAACAGCCTTCCCAGCTCGCGAAGTCCCAGCAACAGATAAGTTTTGGCTAAATATCCCCCTGCAGCTCCCTCATCCTTTTTACAATCTTCAACCCTTTTGATGAACTTTTCTTCTAAATTTATTATACCTCGTTCCAAATATCCCAGCCTTTTGTTGGCGCTAATAGCCATGTCCTTCCATTCCTCGATCAGTATTTTGTTGGACTCATGTATCTTGTGGTGATCATCCTCGTTCTCCCGGATCCTTTTACGCAACTGGTTGAACTTGACTTGTGCTTCAGCCCTTTCATCTACAACCCTGTGACCTCGGACGTACCCTGGCTTGCTCTGAACACCTAGATCTTCTTCTAACCAACCCGGATAGAATAGGTATAACCGGCGTGATACCTCTCTGGCTCGATGGTGTCTTTCTCGAGTATAACCCTGCAGTGCCATAGGTGCTGAGCTTGGCACCTTTGAGGACTGTCATTGTTTTGAAAGTCGGCTCGGAGATGGCTTATCTTCTCGACCCTAGGGATGACTTGTTTCCTTCCTACTTGCCTCATAACTCGAAGATGGACGTAAGGGTAGGTCCCTCTAAGACCAATCAATACCAGAAATGATGCTTCCCGTGATCCAATGGTGAACTCATATGTTGGAAACCATTCGAACGTCCACTGAGCCCGTTCTTCGGTCAGGTTATCAAAGAGCTTGACCCATCCTTCGGCGTCCTCAGGTTGAGCGAACATGTCAGGGATATAGTTCATTCGCTTTGGGTGATGGAAAGCGATGTGGTCATCCCACATTTGGCGGTGGATGTCCTGTCAATATTCTCCTTTTTGGAGATGTTCTACAAGCCAGAGTTGGAGTAACATATTGCAACCTTCGAAATGTTTTGCTCCTTGTTGACATTTTTCTAAAGCCCGGTATATATCTGCAACGATCATGGGCACAATGCTGAAATATTGCCCATTTAACCCTTCCAACACGGTCTTAGTTACCATAGCTAACCTGGTATGGATCCTTTCTTTCTTCATCGGTAACACGATCAATCCCAAAAAGCAGACCATAAACACGAACGCTCGGCGATGGACGTGTCCCAGAGAGGTGATAGCGAACTCGTCATGGTAGGTACAGTATGATTTGCTGTAGCCATACCGTTCGTACAGGTAATCAAAAGGAATGTACGAATCCTCCAGACATATCAACTCCACGACCTTTTTCAGACCCATCATTTTGAGGAAACTCCTGCCTGTGCGGTTCTCAGGAATCAGCAAACCCGGTGTTTCCCATACTAGGTTAGCCAACCCTCCTATCTCTTCTATCAACAGTGCTATTTCGATGCTCCCAAAGCGGAACACAGACCTTTCGCGATCCCAGAATAAGGTAGCAACCTCTACTATCATTTTGTTAGGCTGGATTTCCAGAAGTGATGGTAGATTACCCAAATGTTTCCTGAGTGTAAATCCTCCCACCAACTCAGCAATTTTGGGTGAATGTTGGAGAACATGCCGAATCTGGGGATTTCGTGCCTCGTTTTTTTTTCTGCAAAACAAATAGGTTAGGCTCTTACCCATACCAGACTCGTCTATTTAACGTCAATAATTAGCAAGAACCATTTAGTTCTCAAAATAAATGCATAGAACGTGAGGGCGTCCGTTTGGTTCAGAGAAACCCAGTGGACTTTTGGATAAGGCTACCTTAAAGCTATCGTGCGGACAACACTTTAGCTTTGACTAGGTTTGACCACGATGCATGCAACAGTTCGACAGAGTAAGGTTTTTATGTGGTTTTAGACTGGTAACGTTGAGAGGACAACACAAAGGGGAAAGGCACGGAACCATCGACTGCACCGCTGATCGACTGGTTTTACCGCTAATAAACCTTTCCGATTTAAGGGGTAATAATATAGGAAGAGTGCAACCACTCATCAAGCGTTGCTATAGTATTTTGTTTGGCACGAGTGGAGTATGAATGTTGAGCATGATTTATACAATAAGTATTTAAAACAAGTTGTCACGTATTTGCACGTTAAAGAAAGCGGTAAAAAACAGTAATAATGATTTAAAGCAGTTACAAAAAGAAAACAAAGAGACATGTCAGTTACGTTTTTAAAAAATAAATACTCGAAGTAAACAATTAATCGCATGCAAAGGGAAGGGCGCAGGTAATTAAAAATAAAGGCATAAATTCACGAAACAATTTGAATGGTAAAAGCCTATATTCCCCAGCAGAGTCGCCATGCCGTCGCGCCCCCCTTTTCTCTCCTCACGGAGACCGGGTTAAGGACATTTTCAGGACAAACTCCTTTGGAAGGAAGAAGTTAAAGGAAG
>MDKI01050959.1:0-11089 GCA_005239505.1 Nicotiana paniculata
TAAAGCATGGTATCTAGGTGATTTAAAAATGTCAAAGAAACAGGCCTTTTGTTTCATAACTCAAAGAGGAAGTCCAAATCAGTCTTGCCTATGACTTTAGCATGTTGACAGTTGAAAACTAATCACAAAGAACAGTTCTGGTTTTGTTTCTTTATGGTTGATTACCTGATACTTGCCTAGGCGTGTAGCAGTTATGATGCATATGCAGTTGCTAAAACAAGATCTCTAAATGCACATAGAATCACAACATTATGCACAGTTTCAGGAATAACATATGTGACAGATTTTAATCGTTGTTTACCTAGTACAGGATTTCTACATGTATAACATGATGAGACATGATTGCAGTTTTTGTTACCAAAGAAGAAATCATATGAATCAGAGTGCAGAACAAAGTTATGTATCAAATAACACAGATCGACTCAGAATTCAAACATAGTGTCAAGATTAGGGGCTTTTAACATAGGCTAGTTAGGGTTAAGAAAAACTCAACAAAAATCAGTCAGAACACATAAGTACAGAAGATTAATAACTAAAAATCAGAAACGTTTGAAGAAAAAGATTTTCAAGAAACCCTAGTTTTGGAAAAAATGAAGGATTGTTCGAAAAATAGGAGAATCTTTAAAGAAAACTCAAGAAAACCTCATAATACGCATAGATCTGTTATAGATCTAAGAGAATCGAAAGTTTAGAAAATAGGGTTTCAAATAGAGAACCCAGAGAGAGAGAGTCGGTATAGAAACCACCGGATCTAGCCGGAAAGTAGGAAAATCTTACTGGAATCGAGCCATGAAGGTCTGAGACAGGAAAAAGGTGTGAGGGAGTGAACCCTGGTCTCTTGAAGACCTTAGATACAGCAACATCGGTGAGAAGGAGCCATGAGAGGCCTGAGGATGGTGAGGATTCCATGGTTTCCGGTGAAGAGGCGGCCGGAGAAAGCGAACAGACCTCATCGGAGGTGGAGAGACCAGAGGTCCCTAGAGATAACTAGAGAGATAGAGAGAGAGTGTGAACGGGGGAAATGAGAGACGAGGGGGAGGTCGTTAGGGTCTAATTTAGGTAAGTGGTAATCTGGGTCGTTGGTTGATCAACGGCTCAGATTGATCAAGGGGTTGGGCTGGGTGGAATTTTAGGTCTTGGATGGGGTGTTTGGGCCAATTTAATCAGGTGGGTTTGGGTTTAATAGGGGCTGGAATTTAAATAAAAAATAGCTAGCTGTTAAATACCCAATTAAAATGTTAAAAATGCTCAATAAAAATTAATTAAAAGTAACTAATACCTAAAAAATAAAATTGATGATTAAGAACTTAAATAAAAATGGTTAATCAGGATTTAAAAATATAAATGACCAATTATTGGATAGTAATAGCATAAAACATATGGTTAGGCTATAATTGCAAAATTATTGCAATTATAGCCAAAAAGTGCCAATTTGACCAGTTGTGAAATAATTTGATCTTAACAAGACCAAAAATAATGTATTAAGTCAAGAAATATCTTTGAAATCATTTGTAATGCAATTTATAATTAATTATTAGAGATAAAAATACTGGATAAATTAGAAATAAATTAATAAAAATATGAGAAAATTATGGAAAATACCAATTGTTATGGAACTTGATTTTGAAGGTATATATGCAAGTTTAAAAATAGTTTTGAGGAAAAATTGGGTATTAAAAGCTGCCCTTCTTTACCCGGGAAGGATGAAAGAGTTGTCGGGTAAAGATATGATGGCCAATTTTGATCGACCGAAACGGTTTGAAGAGTTTTAGGCCGCACCCTGGTTTCTGAGCTGCCCACATATCCCTAGTTTTACAGGAATTAGGTCGTATGTAGTTCAGGAGCCACCGGCGAAGTATACCGATGAAGTTTTATAAGGACAGACGCAAAGTGGAAGGGTGAGTGAACAAGCGGCTTACGGGGTAGTTAGGAGAACTGGGGCGGGACCACGCCTGCCATGATGGTTGTTTCTTGCCAGGTTACCTACAAATGAGTAATACAAGCATATCGTGCGTAACTTAAACATGATGCAAATTCCCGTTGGACTATGAATGATGTCTTCGGACGGTTAGGGATGACGTCCTTTAGACCATGATGTCCTGGGCCATGAGTTTCTTGATGCAAGATTCGCAGGCCATGAAATGATGTTCTGGGCTATGAGGATGGTGCCTCCAAACCATGACGCCTTTGAATAATGATATGCAAAATGATGAAAGAGATCCTTAGGCCATGACATGGTGTTCTCGGGCTATGAAGATGGTGCCTCCGAACGATGACGCCTTTGGATAAGTTGGCGATATTTCAGCCCATGAAGATGCAATAGTATGATGCTGACAAGACAGAGCTTAGTCTTGTGAATTAAAGGGAAGAGCTTAGCCCAAAAGGAAAGCACAGTAAATAATGCTAGAGGCATTGGTTGCTTTTGAGAAGTAAATGAGAGGCAGTGTATAGCCTCGGAAGGCAGAAAGGTAGCCTTATGCAATATGTGAATGCAGATGGAGGTAGAGCTTAACCTCGGAAGGCAGAATGGTAGCCTTATGCAAGATGCGAATGCAGATGGAGACAACATTTAGTCTCGGAAGGCAGAAAGGTAGCCATATGCAAGATGCGAATGAAGATGGAGGTAGAGCTTAACCTCGGAAGGCAGAATGGTAGCCTTACGCAAGATGCAAATGCAGATGGAGATAGCGTTTAACCTTGAAAGGCAGAATGGTAGCCTTATGCAAGATGCGAATGCAGATGGAGGTAGAGTTTAGTCTCGGAAGGCATAATGGTAGCCTTATGCAAGATTAAAGGAAGGACAACAGAAATTCTTAGCTGGTATTAAATTACGGTAGAGCATTGTGATAATGAAGCTTCGTTTGTGCTGATACATGTTGGCATGTGCGAGGGGTTTGAGGAACGATGTCTGTCCTTTGAGCGGATAATATGTTTTGGGGCTTTTGCAATTTTTGTGCCTGCATCCAAAGAAAGATCGTGAGTTTTGTAAAGGGGGAAGGTTAGTTCACATTCCCGCTAGCTCTACTTGGCTCGTTTGCTTGATCATGATGATATTTTCTATATCATTGGGGTAGCGTTCAATAAAAAAGCTATTTCAGAAGAATTATGCATGATTTTGTAAAAGTATAATATATAATCTAAAATAGTTTTAGATGAACCGATGATGTGACACGGTTCGAGACATTGCAACCTCTCCTGCTGCGGAATTTTGAGGGTCCTCCTCAAAATTCTGCCCCAGTTTGCTGGGTGGACGCCTCTGACTGCTGATCGTGTGGCGATTGGCTAGACTTGCTTCAGAATTTTGAGGGTCCTCCTCAAAATTCTTCCCCAGTTGGCTGGGTGAATGCTTGTGGACTGTTGCTCGCTTCAGAATTTTGAGGGTGCTCCTCAAAATTCTGCCGCAGTTTCCAATTGCGGGGGAAAAATAGATTTTTATTGAATTATGACCGAACACATAGGGCTGTCTACGTATCCCCTCTTAAATGGGAATCAAGTCGGGTGTAGTTCATTTTACATTATTGAAAAAAACACATTGAGTTACACATAGTAGCACTTGACTGCATCTGAATTGATCGGTTTCGGCCAAATTTCTCCGTCCATTTCTGCAAGTATGAATGCTCCTCCTGCCAGCACTCTATGGACCATGTACGGACCTTGCCAGTTGGGAGAGAACTTCCCCTTGGCTTCATCTTGATGCGGAAAGATTTTCTTTAATACCAGCTTCCCTATTGTGAATCGTCTCGGCTTGACTTTCTTGTTGAAGGCCTTGGACATTCTGTTCTAATATAGTTGACCATGACATACTACATTCATTCTCTTCCCGTCTATGAGATATAGTTTCTCATAACGGCTTCTTACCCACTCTGCATCGGTGAGCTCAGCTTCTTGTATAATTCTTAGAGATGGAATCTCCACTTCGGAAGGAATAACAGCCTTTGTACCATAAACTAGCATATAGGGAGTTTCCCCTGTTGATGTGCGGACAGTTGTGCGGTATCCCAATAAGGCGAATGATAACTTTTCATTCCACTGCTTGTGCCTTTCTATCATCTTCCTTACTATCTTCTTGATGTTTTCTGAATCTCCGAGGTTGATAACTTCAGTCTCGTCTTGGTTGGACTTAGGTCTGTTCTCAAAGTTCTCAACTTCTTTGACAATCTCGTCAGGTATGTTGTCTTCGTCTGAATCAATGTTCACTTTCTGCGTTGTCTCATTGTATGTCATAGTCATCGGTTCATCAAGAGAAGTAATAGTAATGCTATATAAATAAAGTAATGAGAGAAAACAATAGCAATAAATATCGGATTCGTAAAAGAAATTTAGAAGATGCTTTGATGAATTAAATAACTGTTTTGAACATTGAAGATCTTATTGCAGAAATTGAAAAATGCAGGAAAAGGAAAATTATATAGTAAATAAAACAGTAAATAATGCTTGTTTTAGCCTTGCTACCCCGAGGCTCGTCGGGCTTTGGTCGTCTTGATAGACCAATTCTTGATATATGTCCCCTTGCTTAAAGTCTGTATGGAAGGGCCTTCCTCCCCCTCCTCCTCGAGAACAACACAGCAATCTATATCTTCGTCCTCTAGGAACAAACTCCTCATTGCTGCAAGTGCTTCTTCTTCTTCTGATCCATAAATAATGTTGGCATGCTTGAAAGTCTGCTCAAGATGAGGTATCGGCTGCTCTAAAAGGTAATAGGGACCGTGCCAAGGTGGTGACCAGTCGTTGAATTCCTTCCAAGTGTACTCATACCCCAGACCGAAAGTAGTACTATGTTACTTGAGCTTTATGGGCTTCGTGATCCCTTGGAGGTTCTTACTGAGCCCTTTGCCTGGCTCATATCCTCTCCAGTTTAGGATGCTCTCAATCTTGCTATCCCACCACTTGTCCTTGTCGATAGCATTGGCCCACTCAATGTTTTGATAAGTTCCCCCACCTATCTTCCTTTTTCCGTCAATCACCGGAATAGTTTGACGACTATAAATGGGGTTGCTATCATCACCATGAATAATCACCTCTTGGTGGTGCCACTCAAATTTTACCGCCTGATGTAGCGTCGACGCTACGGTCCCAGCAGCATGAATCCAGGGTCGTCCCAACAATAGGTTGTAGGATTTTGGCACATCTATCACCTAGAAATCCACTTCGAACCAAGTTGGTCTCATCTGCAGACATAGACTGATCTCGCCCATGGTGGACTTCTGAGAACCATTGAAGGCTTTCACATTGATCGCTCCATCCCTTATCTCATGTAGCCCTTTACCCAATTTCTTGAGTGTTATCAACAGATAAATGTTAAGACTGGAACCTCCATCGATCAAGATCCTTGTATGAAATGATCTTCACATTGCACGGTGATGTGCAGCGCTTTTTTGTGATCCAATCCTTCAGGTGGTAGCTCGTCCTCATGAAAAGTGATTTTGTGACTTTCCATTACCTGGCCTACCATATTGGCCATTTCCCCGCTAGTGATGTTTTTTGGCACATATGCTTCACTCAACACTTTTAACAAAGCATTTCTGTGTGTTTCAGAATTCTGTAGCAAAGAGAGGATGGATATTTGTGCTAGTGTCTTGTTCAGCTGGTCGATGAATGAATACTCCTTAGCCTGTACCTTTCTCCAACGGTCATCAGGACGTGTTTCGACAAGGGGAGGCCGGTTGACATCCTACTTGCTTGATTCGGCCAGATGCTCAGGGGTGTAGACCCTACCAGTTCTTGTCATACCCTGTGTTGTGATAGCCTACTCAAACCTGCCCTTGCCTTTCCTTCTCGCCTCAGCTGTATAGTCCCACGGGATAGCGTTTGAATAGAAGGGTGGCGTGGTTGACATTGCCATCGGAATTGGTGCGGCCATCCTTACTTCAAACAGAATGTGGGTTCGGGGTGACAAGACTGCGACCTCGAATGGTGCCGGTGCATTTGCTGGAGATACAAACTCAACTTCAATTGGCACTGGTGACTTTGCAGGTGGCGCTGCTTCAAACTCAAGTGGTATAGACATATTCACCTCAGCGTCCTCAGAAGGTTGAATCTGGACTATGATCGGTTTGAGAGTGACTGCAGGTTTCTTTGGGTCATCGCCTTCTACGATCAGCCCGATTGATCCCTCGGGATCCCAATCATCATCTATTTCAATCATATGGATACCTCCACCCTTATGTCCTGTCAAAGGATTGTTGCGGATGTTTGGAGCGGGGTCTTTTGCCATAATAATCTTGTTGTCAATGAGAGCCTGTATTTTGTCCTTCAGAGAGAGACATTCTTCGATGGTGTGTCCTTTCATGCCAGAATGGTATGCACAGAATTTGTTTGGGTTAACCCACTGAGAAGGGTTCTCAGGCAGCAGGGATAGGTGTGACGTAACCAGCAGCTTTGAGCTTCTCATACTGCTGGTCAATGGGCTCGGCTATGGCGGTGTATTGCATTGGAGGGCGTCGATCAAAATTGGGATGAGGTCTAGGGAAGTTTTGGCGTGCAGGGGGTGATTGGTAATGGGATGGCTGAGAATTATAAGTGTGGTAGACAAGAGCGGGTGGGTTGTGAGTATCTAGGCGAAGCAGGTTGATATATGGATGGTGGAGATTGGTAGGTGGGCGGTGGATCTTGGTAGGAAGGTAGTGGAGCTTGGTAGTTCGGTGAGGGTGCTTGGTAGTTTGGTGAGGGTGCTTGGTAATTCGGGGTTGGCTGGTATGTGAGTGGAGGTGTTGCATAAGTTTGGTATTTGAGTGGGGACTTGGCTCTTTTTTGTGCAACCATTACGGCTCTCATTTCTCTCTTCTTAGACACACCACCGGACTGTAAAGCCTTGTTAGTGGCTTGCAAGGCTTCAAAATTTGTAACCATACCGCTTTTAATACCTTCTTCAATCCGCTCACCCAATTTGATGATGTCGGAGAACTTGTGGCCTTCAACCATCATCAACCGTTCATAATACTGCGGGTCCTGAGCCTGGACAAAGAAATTGTTCATCTGCTCTTCCTCTAGAGTAGGTCTGACTTTAGCGGCTTCGGACCTCCAGCGAGTAGCATACTCGCGAAAGGTTTCTGTGGGTTTCTTCTTCAAATTTTGGATGTAGAACACATCTGGTGCGTTCTCTGTGTTGGATCTAAACCTGTCCATAAAGTCAGACGCCATGCTTACCCAGTTTGACCATTTCTTGGGGTCTTGGCTGATGTACCAAGACAGTGTCTCCCTTCAAACTCCTCATGAACAGCTTCATGCAGATTCTTTCATCCTTCCCAACGCCAACCAACTTGTCGCAATAGGTCCTCAGATGGACTCTCGGATCACCAGTACCGTCAAACATTTCAAACTTTGGAGGTTTGTACCCCTCGGGCAGTTCGAGATCAGGTTGTATACAAGGGTTTTCATAATTCAACCCTTCAATTCGCTTGGTTCCTTCAACACCCTTGACTTGGCTAGTCAGATTCTTAAGCTCCTCGGCCACGTTCTTGATAAGTAAGTCCTTTCCATCAGACTCGGATGCCTGTGATATAAGCGGAGTGGAGTGGGTCACGATTTCCACATAGATGGGATTGTTATAGGTGTGGAAATGGTCCTTTGTGGGGTTTTGAGGTTCTGGGATGAGTAGTGGAGTGTTATTTGAGGTATGGCAAGCATTGCACTGCGTCGGGAGAGTTTGATTCTTTGGGGGAGTGGCGTGATGGTGAGGTGCGGGATGATTTTGCTGTCTTGGGATATTTTGTGGAGGTGCAGGGTTTTGAGAATTTGGAAGGTTGACATCGGGGACGTTGAGGAAAAATGACAGGTTAGCCAGATTTCGGACTTGATCGAGTTCTTCCTGAAACTTCAGCAATTTCTGTTCAAGTGGTGACATGTTCTCATGCAGGACCTGAATACCTCGGCCATCAGTGGCCTCTACCCATTTAATCATATTCTCCTTTCTGATTCTGCTGGACTCTTCCATCTTACTTTTGTCTTTTTCTTTTCCCTTAGGAGGACTAGGAGGAGGAGTAGGTGGAGGGCTCTTGGATCTTGTGCGATAGGTTGATGATGCCAGAATGCACGAACTAACCTTTGGGGAGGGGAATAATAAAGAAAAAAAGAAATAAAAACAAAAAGGTAACCAAATCAGTGAGGATTATGAAAAATAATATTGCGGTATTTAAACACATAATGCGGAAATGTAAAGCGCGTCCTAAGTTGGGAACCTCTTTGTGCCCGAGGTAGGTCTAGCGGCAAATCGATTTGGAGAACTTAAAATTCTAAATGCCTCATTTTATTGATAAGAAAAATAGACAAATCCCAAAACGATAGACAAAAATTAAAAGTCACTAATGGCCATTGGCCTTATTACATTGATAGAGAAAAATAAAGACAATCCTATCTACTTGGTCCAAGAAGGACCTTCCCCAGACTCGGCATTCTTGCTTTCCTCGTACAGTTTTCCCAGCTTCATTTTGTTAGGCTGGATTTGTAGGAGAGATGGTAAGTTACCCAAGTGTTTCCTGACGATAGCTTTGTCTCTATAGTGCAGATCTTCCCGCCCACTCAACAGTCTTGGGTGGATATTGGAGACCATGCCAAATCTGGGGACTTCGTGCCTCATTTTTCGGCAAAGCAAATAAGGTTAGGACCTTGTCCCCACCGGACTCGACTATTTAACGTCAATAATTAGCAGGAAGCATTTAGTTCTCCAAATAAATTCACAGAACGTGAGGGCGTCCGTTTGGGTTTAGGGAAACCAGATGGACTTTTGGATAAGGCTATCTTAAAAGCTATCGTGACCATGATGCATGCAACAATGCAACAGAGTAAGGTTTCTATGGGATTTTAGACCGGTACCCTTGAGTGGACAACTCAAGGAGGGAAGGAACGGAACATTCGACTGCACCGCTGATCGACTAGCTTTACAGCAAATAAGCCTTTCCGAATTCAGGGGGTAATAATATAGGAAGAGCGTAACCACTCATCAAGCGTTTCTATAGTATTTTGTTTGGCACGAGTGGAATATGAATGTTGAGAATGATTATGCAATAATAAGTATTAAAATAAGTTGTCACGTATTTGCACGTTAAAGAAAGCGGTAAAAACAACAGTAATGATTTGAAGCAGTTACAAAAGAAAATAAAGAGACATATCAGTTTCTTCTTTGAGGAAAAGTAAATACCTGAAGTAAACAATTAGTTGCATGTAAATGGAAGAGGAAAGGGTGCAAGTATTTAAACAAAAGTAAAGGCACCAATTCACGAAACAATTTGAAATGGTAAAAGACTGGATTTCCCCAGCAGAGTCACCATGTCCTTTCCACAAGCGCTCCTTTCAGGGCCGGTTGAAAGGTTTTATGACATTGGTTGAGACAACTCATTCCTTTTGGGAAAGAGGTTTGCATATTTTGAAGAGCGGCCACCTAACGATTTTAACGGTGTGTTAGGGAACCTAAGGGGTTCAATTACAACTACGTTACTAACCAGAGATTATGTAAGGGCTTGGAATTATCCTAAGGGGAAGGTGTTAGGCACCCCTCAGGATCCATAAGTGTGGTTCCCGGCCAAATGGTTTCTGTGAATTTGTACGGCTTAGCAAACAAAAAAATAAAGGCTCAAATAAGAGGGGATTTAAGTCTTAAACATGCAGATGTTTTATAATAGTAAAGAAGATTAGATTTTGAAAGGATAAAGATATAAGCATATAAAAGGTATCCTAGGTTTATAATAATATGGATCAAATCAATGCAATACCCGGTAATCTCTCCTCGAAGAGGGGATACACATGGTATTAGAGCACCGGTCATCATATCCATATTCTACCCTTTCCCACCCCGTGAAAGTAACTAAATCGAGTGTTGGTATTTACCTCTATTTCATGTTGTTACCCGTCCCTTCATATCAGTCCCGGAGGAAATTAGGACTCCTATCCTAAAGGAGGTGCTAGGCAGACCCTCAAGTTTTAAAGGTGAAAATGCTAAGGTGACATATAATAAACAAGTACGACTGCAGATAAAGGGAAAGCATGGAAAGCAGATAAAGGCTCAAGTATTCCTCCACACATAGTACACATAAACAACATATCTCATACACAACTAAGGTCCATATTAATTCATAATCCTAAAGCATGGTATCTAGGTGATTTAAAAATGTCAAAGAAACAGGCCTTCTGTTTCATAACTCAGAGAGGAAGTCCTAATCAGTCTTGCCTACTGATTTTAGCATTCTGACAGTTGAACACTAATCACAAAGGATAGTTCTGGTTTTGTTTCTTTATGGGTGATTACCTAAGACTTGCCTAGGCGTGTAGCAGTTATAATGCATATGCAGTTGCTAAAACATGATCTCTAAATGCACATAGAATCACAACATTATACACAGTTTCAGGAATAACATAGGTGACAGATTTTAATCGTTGTTTACCTAGAACAGGATTTCTACGTGTATAGCATGATTGCAGTTTTTGTTACCATTATTTATTCTAGGACAAGACTTCTATATGAAGCTTCATGACACGTTATATATGAGAAGAATCACATAATAGCAATTGACTTAATTATTTGTCTTATAGGCAGGATCTCTAAGTGAGGGCAATGAATGATGACATGTTGAAAGGAAAACAGTATATATGAGCCTAAGTAGCATGATATCTAATGCATGGCATGTTGTACCTAAACATTGCTACTACTGCGCATAGAGAAAATAAACCTAGAAACATGGTCTCTACCCTTAATTATACTACAACATGCATATCACCCACCCATTTTCACTATCCGACCCCAGAGTTGTTTACAATTAATTATTACAGACCATGGGGTATGAATTACACATTTGAAATAGAAGAAAAAAGAAGAAGTTAACTATAAGGATCCTGCAGAATAGGCCCAGATCTCCATCCTCTCAATGCCAAGTAATGTTTCACAGCCTTTTCACAATCCGGGTGTGTCAGAGTTCCCTAAGGACCTCAAGGGATCCTGGGCAGTGCTCACACCCAGATTTCATAGCTAAGATAGAATAAGTGCAGTGTGGAATGGCCATCCTTTGGGTGTCAAAGTTCAAAGAGAGCTCAATGTTCCCAAGGCAATGCTCACACAGAGGGGGAAGAACCTAGACTTCTAAGAGTATATGTGAGAGTG
>ML362415.1:0-73012 GCA_005239505.1 Nicotiana paniculata
CGAGTCGGCCAGTCTCCTTAAGAATTAACGCCGTGAACCCCAATTGACTTTTTTCCCCAAGTCTATTTCTACTAAATTTAATTGCCGGGACGTTCGATTTTGGGTTTCGGAGAGTTTTGGGACACATAGTCCCTCAATGGGAGCTTAGGTGTTGGAAAATTTCCCATAGTCGGAACAGTGTGAAGAAGGCCTCGGAATGGAAATCCGGTGGTTCTGTTAGCTCCGTNGATCCAGGAGTAATTCAGATAGCGTTTCTTTAGACAAAAATTTAATCTTGTCTTTGAGATGAATTATCTTACCTTAGATTCCTCATCGGATTCTCCAATTACCATAAGTGCTTGTTCATCTTCATCATCTGACTCCTCATATGAACTTTCACCCCAAGCAGCAACCATTGCCTTTGTTGATGTTCTGTTTTTCTTGGGTTGAACCTGTTCCATCTTCCTGTTCCTTCGTTCAGCTCTTTCCTTCTTCCATTCAATTTTCCATTGAGGGCAGTTTTTGATGTGGTGATCAGTCTTGCCACACTTGTAACACCCGTCATTGTTTTGTTTTTCAGGAACCCTTGATTTGTTGTAGCTTCCACTTCTTGAAGTAACATTTTGCTCTCATTAGGCACTTCTTGAAGTCCTTTGTGATCATGGTTATTTCATCCTCCTCTAGATCAGCTTCTTCAGTGATTCTGAATGCCAAACTCCTTTCCTTCTTGGGACCATTAATCTTCATAGTCTGCCTTCTAAGTTCATAGGCAGTGAGATTTCCAATTAGCTCATCCAACTTAAGAGTTGCAATGTTCTTAGATTCCTGAATGGCTGTAATTTTGCTTTCCCAAGAGGTTGGCAAGACCCTTGTCAGAATTTTCTCAACCTTGTCTTCTTCAATAATGACCCTTCCAAGAGACTTAAGTTCATTGGTCAGTGTACTGAACCTTGTATACATATCTTGGATGGTCTCTTCTTCCTTCATGGTGAAATTCTCATATTGAGAATATAGTAGAGTTCCTCTTGACCTCTTCACTTGAGGTGTTCCTTCATGAGCCACTTGCAAAGTGTCCCAAATTTCTTTTACAGTGGTACAACTTTTAATTCTACTATACTCATCTGAACCGAGTCCACACACAAGCCACTTCTTGGCCTTAGCATTTTTCTCCCACTTTCTCAAATCCCCAGCAGTGCAGTCAGCTCTAGTCTTTGGCACATCTACTCCTTCAGCCGTCTTCTTCATGGTGGCTAAAGGACCGTCAGTGACTATGTCCCATAGTTTATAGTCTTCTCCAATTAAGTGATATTTTATCCTATTCTTCCACTAGGAGTAATACTGGCCATTGAAGAGTGGAGGCCTAACAGTTCATTGTCCTTCCCAGTTCCCAGGTGGTGCACTCATCTTAATCTTTTCCTAAGGTGTTAGCCTCTTCAAGGATAACCCACTCTGATACCAATTGTTGTTTTAGACGTCAATACCACATAAGAATATAGTTAATTGTGTGGTACCCAGTTTTCGAGTGCTGTCTTACTTGAAGAACCTGGTTCTTCTTGGTGTTCCAACTACTGCTGTTTGCGGAATAATAAAAGCAGTAAAGTAAAAACACAGATATTTTTACGTGGAAAACACCTGGCTCAAAAGGTGAAAAAACCACGACCTACACCTCAGTAGGATTTTCTCAAACTCTTCACTAAACCTCTAAGCCAAACGGACTTACAAAATAAACTCTTTTGTAATCCTAGGATTAACTTTAACCCTATGTAGTAACTAGCCTCTAGCTAATTTCTACCAGCTTCAAGTTAACTCTAACTTGAACAAAGGTGTACCTATTACAATTGCTTCTATGAAAGCTGAAAAGATACAATATTAAAACGCCTACTACAACCAACAAAACTCAATGATAAACAACTGGAACTGGTTGCAAAATTTCTTCACGAATTTTGCTCTCAATTCTTGATAATTTTATGCTTTTGTGCGTCTACATATCATAACAATCTGCAATTTATAGGAGTTAGTAGATAAGGAATTAACTAGAATCCTAATTCAACTCTTCCATGGTGAAAGAGTTCTAGTCAAACTCAACTCCTAAATCCTTCCTTATCTTTGATTCTGTTCTTATTGAATAAAGAGTCCTTCTCCAATTTCGTTTTTGCAATCTTTTCGATCAGAAGATATATCAATTTAATCAGAATACATTTATCTCCTGCATGTGAATCTCATGTGTCTTTAACTCTGCTGGTCTATGTCACCTGTGATGGACCTGGTTCATCTCGGAGTTACTTTGTCAATCTTCAAAACTATTTTCTTTCTTGGGCCAACAGAAAGGCTTGTTGATGAAATTGATATTAATGTGAAATATGTGGAAAAAACTTGAATTATGAATGCGTCCAAGTGCCAAGTGTGACATAACTATTGTGGCCACTAGATCCGAAAGAATTGAAATATGTGTGTGAAATGAGAAATGAGATGATTGATGAAAACTATTGATGTCTTGAGTAAGACGGCCTAGCCGATCGGGCAGTGACCGGACGCCATGGTGCACACATAGTGGTATTGTGCTTGGAATTGAATCGGAATGGAAACATGAAATGATATTGTGGGAAAATGTCTCCGAGGAGATGACCTAGCCGATCGGGTCGTGATCGGACTCTGTGCCAAGAACACGATGGTATTATGAATAATGGCATTATGAATAGTGATATTATGGACAGTGGTACTGTGGATTGTGGTATTAGCAGTGCTAAAGATCTCCCTACTAAAACTGTGTATTACTTTCGTATTTTGAAGATTGTTATGTTCAATTGTGCATGTAGATATTATTGACTGTGACTTGTTGTTTCTGTGGCTTTTCTTTTCTTGTATTATTATTCTATTTTGAAAGATGATTTTTAGCTTTACATACTAGTACTATTCGACACTACTAACGTCCTCGGGGGCGCTGCATCTTCAATGGATGCAGGTGGTTCCACAGTAGGCAGCAGTGATCAGTGATAGCGGTACGCTCCTTTCAACTAACTTGGTGATCCCCACTTCATTTCGTGGTCCTGTGTCATTTGGATGTCGTGTACTTTGTATTTTGAGGTATAGCCGGAGTCTTGTTGCCGACATTCCTATATTACTCTTCAATTGTACTTAGAGACTCCGTAGACAAATTGTGGGTGATGTCGGGTATTGGAATTGGATTAGAAAATATTGGTATTTGGCAAATATGTTTTCTTCGTATTTAATAGTTGTAATAATTTGTTTATTATGGCTGAAACTGCTAATGGAAACAAAAATGAAAGTTGTTAATGATATATTTACAAATTATGGTTAGTGGAGTTCACCTCCTCTTTATTCACTAATTGGTTTGGGTAGAATAAAACCTATCAGGCTTGCTCAGTCGGATTTACTCGGGTGAGCGCCGGTCGCGCCCCTCGGTTTTGGGGCGTGACAGGTGGGCGGACAAATCCCTTTGGGGCAGATTTGGGACTTAAAACTACTAGGTTGAGCCATTGTTTTGGACTCCAATTGGGCTCCTTTTGAAACACGACCTTTTATACCTCTTTTAAACTCATTTAAGCTCTTCTGGGTGCCCTTTTGGTGGACTTCAAGGGCTGATGTTAGGACCCAATCTTTCTCCTCTTGGACTTTAATTTGGGCCACCAAATAATTGTAAAACTTGGTCAATACATCGCCTTTGGGCTTGAGCTCTTTCTCTACAATTAAAAGCTTCTTTATTTTCCAATGAAGTCCAACAACCTTAGTCTGCAATTCTTTAGCTTGAGATCTTGTAAATGTCCTTCTTGAAGCTTCCAAAACTCTATCCTTGTCCTTGATGCTATCATTTCCCCCTTCTTGAAAAGAATTCGTCCTCGAATTTGATCCTGCATCAAACGAAGACAAGTCAGCAACATTGAATGTAGCACTTACTTGAAACTCACCAGGAAGGTCCAGCTTGTAAGCATTGTCTCCAATCCTTTCAAGGACTTGAAATGGTCCATCTCCTCTAGGATGCAACTTTGAATTCTTTTTGGAAGGAAATCTCTCCTTTATAAAGTGAATCCAAACTAAATCTCCAGGTTGAAAAACAACTTGTTTTTGACCCTTATTCTTTCTCAAGGCAGTTTGCTCATTTTTCTTCTCAATTGCAAGCCTTGTTTGCTCATGAATATTTTTCATCATTTCAGCCTTTGTCCTACCATCAAGATTAGCAATATGATTAGTAGGTAATGGTAATTAATCAAGGGGATTAAAGGGATTAAAATCATAAACAACCTCAAAAAGAGACATACCTGTAGAAGAATGGATTGTTCAATTGTAAGAAAATTCAATCATAGGTAAGTGATCTTCCCAAGAAGTTATTTACCTTTCAAAACAGACCTCAATATGTTTCCTAAGGTTCTATTAACTACTTCAGTTTGTCCATCAATTTGTGGGTGAAAAGAAGTAGAAAACAACAATTTAGTGCCTAACTTCCCCCAAAATACACACCAAAAGTGGCTCAAAAACTTAGCATCCCTATCACTAACAATAGTTCTAGGTATATCATGCAATTTAACAACTTCTTTTACAAATAGATTAGCAACATGTGAAACATCATTAGTCTTTAAACAAGGAACAAAACTAGCCATTTTGGATAACCTATCTACCATAACAAATATACTATCCTTACTATACCTTGTTCTAGGCAAGCCTAACACAAAATCCATAGAAATATCAATCCATGGTGAAGTACGAACATGTAATGGCGTGTAAAGACCACGAGGTAACACTTTAGATTTAGCTTGTTTACATTCCAAACATTGTGCACACACTCTTTCAACATCTTTTCTCATGCCAGGCCAAAATAAATTTTCAGCAAGTATGTCTAATGTCTTTGAAACTCCAAAGTGACCCATAATCCCTCCACAATGTGCTTCCCTTACAAATACTTCATGTAAAGAGCAATTAGGGATACACAACTTATTTTTCTTAAAAATAAATTCATCTTGAAGATTAAACCTCTCGAAATAACCCAACTTACAATCTGCAAAAATCTTGCCAAACTCAACATCATAGCATAAAGTTCCTTGATTTTATCAACCCATCAATTTAGAAGTCAGAGTAGAAACTAAGACATACCTTCTTGAATATGCATCATCAACAACATTCTCTTTCCCTTGTTTGTAAGAAATTATATATGGAAAAGTTTCAATAAATTCAACCCACTTAGCTTGCCTCCTAAGCTTACATTGACTCTTCAAGTACTTCAAGGATTCATGGTCAGTTATAATGACAAACTCTCTCGGTCACAAGTAATGTTGCCATTTGTCTAAATCCCTTATCAAAGCATATAACTCTTTGTCATAAGTGGAATAGTTCAATGTTGCTCCACTCAACTTCTTACTAAAGTAGGCAATAGGTTTAGAATCTTTCATCAAAACAACACCTATTCCTTTGTCAGAAGCATCACATTCAATTTCAAAAGATTTAGAGAAATCAGGCCATTGTAACAAAGGAGAAGAACATAACTTTTAATTCAACAAGTTAAAAGCATCATCTTGTTCTTTTCCCCATGTAAAAATCTTATTCTTTTAATAACTTCAGTCAAGGGAGAATCAATGGTGCTAAATCTCTCACAAACCTCCTATAAAAACTAGCAAGTCCATGAAAACTCCTAACCTCAGTTACACTCTTAGATTTAGGCCATTACTTTATTGCTTTGATTTTCTCTTCATAAACCTCAATTCCTTTAGAATTAACTACAAAACCCAAGAAAATCACATGATCCACACAAAAAGTACACTTTTTAAGATTAGCAAATAAAAGTTGCTTTCTAAGAACTTCAAAATTTTTTTTTAGGTGTTCTACATGCTCCTCTAAAGTGTTAGAAAAGATCAAGATATCATCAAAGTACACCATAACAAATTTCCCATGAAAATCCTTAAAGATATGATTCATTAATCTCATGAAAGTACTAGGTGCATTAGTCAAGCCAAAATGCATAACTAACCACTCATAAAGCCCATATTTGGTCTTAAAAGTAGTTTTCCATTCATCTCCAGGATTCATTCGAATCTGATAGTAACCACTTTTTAGATCAATTTTAGAAAAGATTTTGGATCCATGTAATTGATCCAACATGTCATCAAGACGAGGAATAGGATGGCGATACTTTACTGTTATCTTGTTGATTGATCTACAATCCACGCACACCCTCCAAATTCCATCCTTTTTGGGTACCAATAGGACGGGAACAGATCAAGGGCTCATGCTCTCTCTCACAAAGCCTTTCTCAAGCAACTCTTCAACTTGCCTTTGAAGCTCTTTTGTCTCTTCTGGATTACTACTATAAGTAGACCTATTTGGGATTTTTGACCCAGGCACAAAATCAATTTGATGCTCACTGCCATGTAAAGGTGGCAATCCATTAGGAATATCTTCAGTAAAGACATCTTCAAAATCCTGCAAAAGAGAAGAAATACTACTTGGCAAAAAAGAAGTTATTAACTCAGAATTAATCAAAGCTTCTTTGTAAGTAAGTAGTATTATGGGCAACCCCTCTTTTCTTGCATTTAAACACTCTTTGGATTTTATATAGAAACTCTCCTTTTTTCCTTTCCTTATCCTCTTTCCCTTCGCCAAGACTTTCTATTTTTTCACTCAAATCCCTTTTTATCTCTTCTCTCAAATTGCTTCCCTCTCTCTCTTTCTCTCGGCCATCTCTATTTTTTTTCTAACTCTTGGCCTCCTTTCTTTTCTTTTCCCTCAAGCTCACTTTTTATCCCTCCCCTTGGTTTTCCCATTGTTTCCCTTAATCTTTTCTGATCTTCAAACACTTGAGAAGGATATAAAGGTGCAAGAGTAAATTTCCTGCCATTAAGCTCAAGAGAATATCTATTCTTCCTTCCATCATGAAAAATATTCCTATCATACTGCCAAGGACGACTCAGTAAGATATGACAAGCTTGCATAAGGATTATGTCACAAAGAATATCATCCTCATATCTACCAACATTGAATGAAATCATGCATTGTTTGTTTACCTTTAGTTGGCCACTTCATTTAACCATTGGAGTCTATAGGGATTAGGGAGTAGGGTGTTTCATGCATGCAAGTCCCAGTTTTTCCACATAGTATGAATTCACCACATTAGCACAACTACCTTATCAATGATCATAAAACACGTTTTCCCCTTTATCCCGCACCTAGTATGAAATATATTCTCCCTTTGTTCTTCACTATTGCTCCCCAAATTGATAGTCATAATCCTCCTAACTACCCCAACCATGCCATCATTAAAAGGTAGTTCTACTTTATCTTCACCTCCACTCACACCTCTCTCCTCTTCCTCACATCTATTACTCTCGTATTCTTCACTCATAATCTTCCTAGCCACCCCAATCATACCAGTATGAGGCAGTTCTACATCGTCTTCTTCATTTACATATCCCTCTTCTTCTCCCTCACTTTTTTCACCTCTCATATCCCCCATCTTGTCTAAGAATGATGTTTCTTCTACTTGGGCGTTCATGCATCATATCTCCCCTTCCTTTACATTTATGACATTGAATAGAAGTAGAAGGTGTAGAAGGTTTATGATTAAAGGTTTTACCTCCCTCATTGTTCTCAAATTTTCCTTTACCCTTGTCTTCTTGAGGTCTAGAAGAACTCTGTATCTCTTGATTCTGCCGTGGCTTCTTGGAGATGGTGTTTGACCGACCTTTCCATGAGCTAGTTTGCTTTCTTTTCTTTTGCTTTTCTACCTTTACAGACAAATCAACTAACTCATCTATTGTTACATACTGTTGTAGTTCTACTACATCAACTATTTCCTTATTTAAACCATTTAGAAACCTAGTCATTGTAGCCTCTTCTTACTCCATACAATTAGCTTGGATCATAGCCATATCCATAGCCTTAAAGTATTCATACACAGACATGGACCCTTGCTTCAATGTTTGAAGACGTTGTTGTAGCTCTCTTTGAAAGTGTGATGGCACAAATCTCTTCCTCATCACTCTCTTCATCTCAACCCAAGTAGCAACTGGTGCTTGTCCTTCTTGCAATCTATCCATAGTAAGCTCTTTCCACCAAATAGCAGCATAGTCAGAAAACTCAACAACAACAAGTTTAACCTTCTTATCTTCAGAGTAGTTGTGACAGTCAAAGATGACTTCAACTTTTCTCTCCCAATCGAGATACAAGTTTAGATCCCTTGCTCCCTTGAAAGATGACATCTTCATCTTTATACTACTTATATTGTCATCTTCTACTTTACCTCTTTGTCCCCTCCTATCTCTTTCCACCCTATCAAACTCAATATCATTAAAGTCATCTATAGGGTTTTCTTGATTTACAATGGGAGCAAGCGGTACATTTCTCCTAGCTTGGGGCCTAACATTATTTCCCCTTCTAAGTTCAGCTATTGTATCATTTTTCTCAGCAATGGTGTCCCTCATTTCTTGGAATTATAAATTCCACCTTTCAGATTCTTGATGCATAGCTTGAAAGGAAAAATTATTTCTTGCTTTGATTTCGGCTTCTTAGAGAACCATTTGTTCATCATCACTACCTGTACACGACATCTTAAGAAAAATAATTAATTTGTATCCCACAAATTGACTTTTCCATCAATTGTTCTCACACACACTTGCCTTTTTCTCTCTCGAAATAACCTTTGAACAAACTATTTTGTAGATTTATAGTTAAACCCAACTTGTATGAAGTTCTTAGTAGTAAAATATAGATTTTTGGGGAATGAATGAAAGAAGAACCAAAATCCTAGAACTAGTAGGCTCGGTTGAAACAAGATACGAACAAAAAGGAAATGACTATATACTTAGATAAAAAAGAGTAAGAAAATTTGATTTTTTTTCTTATCTTTGAAATCTAGGATCCCTCTTTTTGGTTCCTTTGTTAATTTTTGGAAAAAAATTAAATACAAAAGAAATTTCTTGGAGACCAAGCAATTCTTTTCTTTTTTCAAATGATTTTTGTTTTCTTTTTTGCTTTTTTTAAAAAAAATTTTTTTCAAGTTACTATTCACGATGCTACAATAACGTTTTTTTCTCTTAATATTCAAGAAATCTCAAGAATTATCAAGAACGAAATCTTGATAGAACCGCTCTGATACCACTTGGTAACAACAAGGTTGGGAATCCAAACTAGAGTAAAAATTAGAGAAGTAAATGCAGAAGCAATAACAATAAGGAATTGAACGACTAGAATTAAAGTGCATAAAATAAAGGGTACGGAAAAATTCAGGGAAAGAATCCCAATAACTCCCAAGAACGCAAGTTCAATAGCCTTGACAAGATCCAAGCTACATCGTTTTGATTTATTGAAGAAATCAAACGCCTTTACTTAAACAAATCAAAAATAATAGATTCAGTTATTGACCGCTTTACGAGTAACTTGAGATAACAATTAATAACTAGTATTAATCGCCTTCTAAGAATACCAAAAAGGAATCAATGATATCACAATAAAGAAGTTATCTTACTACCTTGAACTATGAACTAGTAAAGGTTGAAAGATAAATCTCAAAGCATAAGTAACAAAGGTTCAAAAGAACTCTCAAAGTAAAATATTATTAATCAATAATCAAGTACCACAATGAATTAAAAGAACTCCTATTTATAGGAGTAAAAAGTCCTTAAAACTAGGTAGGGTGGCTGCCAAGGTAAATCCTAACTTGGAGGTTAAGCTAAATACTAGAAAACTTAATAAAAACTAATAAAAATAAGAGGGTGGACGGCCAAATTCCTTTGGGGCAGATATGGGCCTTAAAATTACTAGTTTGAGCAATTATTTTGGACTCCAATTGGGCTCCTTTTTAAAAAAACCCTATGAACCTCTTTTAAGCTCTTCTGGATGCCCTTTGGGTGGACTTCAAGGGCTGATGTTGGGACCCAATCTTCCTCCTCTTGGACTTCAATTTGGGCCACCAAATAATTGTAAAACTTGGATAATTCATCGCCTTTTGGCTTGAGCTCTTCCTCTACAATTAAAAGCTTATTTATTTACCATTGAAGTCCAACAACCTTAGTCTGCAATTCTTTAGCTTGAGATCTTGTAAATGACCTTCTTGGAGCTTCCAAAATTCTATCCTTGTCCTTGATGCTATCACGTTGGAAAAAAGAACCCGACCATAATTGGTTTGGTTTAGTTTGGTTTTAACTAAAAAATTAAAACCGAAACTAAATCAACCCGACATTACATGTATAGTAGTTTTAAATATGCTTAATACATAAAAATATTTATTCTATTGTAGTTTATAAATATTTCTTAAACTTTCTCATAGTTTTATCTAAAACGTAACATTTCAAGATTTGACTTATAATTTTTAAAGCTCCAATAAGTTTTATAGTCCATAAATATTAGTAATTCAAACAAATTCCAAACTAAAATCAAATCAATACTAATGCTAACAAAAGACATTCAATTCAAATGTACTAGGAATGACATTAGTTTTGGATATTTTTTTTTTTAGTTTTTTCATGGTTTAGGTAAAATACAGAACTTATTCTTTTTAGTGTTTACAATGTAAATTATAGTAATTATTAGTCGTACTTATTTTAGAAACTTAGTAATTTAAGATTATGTGTATTTTGCATATGGCTTATTAATAATATTTGTGTTATGCGATTTTATTATCTTTATTATTGAATATTTAGTACAAAGCCATGACTCATCTCATATTTTATGTTACTTTCTTGGAAACACCTTATATAGTTATGTCTTACTAGGATTAAAGAAATATTTGGAGAGAAAATTCTATGCTTTATGATATGAAAACTTTATGATAAAAACTCGAAAAAACCCGAAAATTCGAAAAACCTGAAAAAAATCGAGATTACAAAAAGCTGACGTTTATTGGTTTGGTTTGGTCTTTAGATTTAATAATCCGACATAAATGATTTGGTTTAGTAATTGGAAAACCCGAACCAACCCGACCTACGTAAACCCCTAATGCAAATCATCAAACCAAACTTTTTAGATTGTAAAGGCATTAACATAACAAGAGCAAATTAATTCCTACACATCTATCAAGTTTAAAATTAGGGTTAGAAATATCCTTCAAATTTAAAAGTGAAAAGGGCTAATTTTACCCCCAAATTATTGATAATATACCAACTATGCGCTCCATTTAATTTTGGGTATGAAAATACCTTCACCGTTAGTTTAATGGATTGTTTTATATCCCTCCCTACTAACATACTCCACCTCAGCTCTAAACCCACTTAAAATATTACCATTTTTTTGCCTAGCTGGAGGTCCAGGCTCTATCTAGGAAATGAAGTCCCCCCCCCCCCTCCCGTGTCATCCTCTCCTTTTACAAAAGCCCTCATGGACACCATTTCTTATGGAGCTTCAACCAGGATCCCTGCACAATGGGCTACTCTAAGAATATACTTAATATACTTGTGGTGAATAACTACTTTGAGAAAAGGATATTGTATTGATATTCACTTGTCTTTACAACAATGTTACAATCAGTATTTATAATACAATGAAGCTAGTAAAACTAGGAAATAAAATATCTTACACCTATACATTCTCTTAACTAAGGAAATAAAATAAAATAATGTAAAATATATCTATAAAGATATAGAAGATCACTGAGACGACAACAACAACAATAACAAACTCAGTTTAATCTCATAAGCGGGGTCTAGGAAGGGTAGAATGTACGCAGACCTTACCCCTACCTTCAGGAAGACAGAAAGGTTATTTTCGAAAGACCCTCGACTTAGAAAAGATAAAACGAAGGGCAGCAACAAACACACCAATTAGAAAATCGAAGCATAAATACAAAGGTACAAAACTAAAACTGAGTATTATAATCAGAAGGCCGGAACGAAAGCAACGACAAGTAATCACAGAAATCAAGGAATACGAAAATACATAAGTAACACTAACTCATGTACTAAAGCTACTGTTATAGACAAGGACAATGCTAGGTGACCTATCCTAACTCATTACCTTTATTCTCAACCTCTACACCTTTTTAGCCATGGTCATGTCCCTCAGTGAGCTGGAACAACGTCATTTATTGCCTAATCACCTCTCCCCAATACTTCTTCAGCCAACCTCTACCTCTTCTTAGGCCCTCCAAGGCCAATCTCTCACACCTCACCGGTGCATCTGTGTCACTCCTCTTCACATGCCCGAACCATCTAAGTCTCGCCTCCCGCATCTTTTCCTCTACAGGGGCCACGCCCACCTTATCCCGAATAATTTCATTTATAATTTTATGTAGCCTGGTATGCCTGCACATCCATCTCAACATCCTCATTTCAGGCACCTTCATCTTGGACATGGGAGTTCTTGAATGGAAAACACTCCGCCCCACATAACATAGTCGGTCTGACCACGGATCTATAAAACTTATCTTTAAGTTTAGTGGCATATTCTTATCACACAAAACACCTGAAGAGAGCCTCCATTTTATCCATTCTTCCTAATACGATGTGTAACATCCTTCTCGATCTCTCCATTCCCTTGTATAACTGATCCAAGGTATTTAAAACTCTCTCTCCTAGGGATGACTTGAGAATCAAGCCTCACTTCTTCGTCCACAACCTGAGTCGTCCTGCAGAACCTGCAGTCCAAGTAGTCTGACTTGGTCCTGCTCAACTGTAAACCTTTAGACTCCAGGGTCTACCTCTAAATCTCTAACCTCCCATTAACACTGCCACGTGTCTCGTCAATTAGAACAATGCCATCTACAAATAATATGCACCACGACACCTCTCCTTGTATGTGGCACGTCAGCGCATCGATCGCTAAGGCAAATAGAAATGGACTGAGGGTTGACCCGTGATGCAACCTCATCATAACTGGGAAGTGTTCCGAGTCCTCTCCCACGGTCCTCACTTGAGTCTTAGCTCCATCATACATGTCCTTAATAGCTCTAATGTAAGCAACATAAATACCTCTAGCCTCCAAACAAGACCTGAACTAACTACTCGCTCAATGCGCATTGATCTCCACAAAACCTCTCTTGGCATTTTATCGTAAGCCTTCTCTAAGTCAATGAACACCGTATGTAAATCCCTCTTCCTCTACATATAATGCTCCATCAACCTCTTAACAAGATGAATAAATTCCGTAGTCGAACGTCCTGGCATAAATCCGAACTGGTCTTTTAAAATATCCATAATCCTCCTCAACCTCAGGTCCACCACCCTCTCCAAGAATTTTATAGTATGGCTTAGTAACTTGATGCCCGGGTAGTTATTGCAACATTGGATATCACAATTGTTTTTATATAGATGGACCATCGTACTCCATCTCCATTCTTCGGGCTTCTTCGTCCTAAAATGACATTAAATAACCTAGTGAACCACTCCAAGCCCGCCCTACCCAAGCTCTTCCAAAATTCCACCGGGATATCTTCGGGCTGATCGCTCTCCCCCTGATCATCTTATGCATTGACCCTTCAACCTCCACGGCTCTTATACGCCTACCCAAGTCCCGATGACACTCAGAGTGTTCTAAGTCCTCGAAGATCCCTGAGAATTTCTTAAAAAAATCTCAAAACTCCTCCTCAAGTTGGTGCATAGATATCATTCATACCCAACTTGCGACATTTCGAGGATATTAGGCTTGAGACTGCTTTAGTAAGACTATCAGCTAACTGATCTTCTGATCGGACCTTAGGCAACTCCAATATTTTTTCATCTAATGTTTCCTTGATAAAAAATCTATCCACCTCAACATGTTTCGTCCTGTCATATTGAACAAGATTATGAGTGATATCACATGCAGCTTTAGTGTCACAATACAACTGGATTGGATGCTTGGGCAGGTAACCCAAATCCTACAAAAGAAGTCTGAGCCATAACGCCTCATAGAGTCCACATGCCATACCCCTAAACTCATTTTCTGCACTTGAGCGTGTGAAAACATTTTGTTTTTTACTTCTCCAAGTAACAAGATTACCATCTACAAATGTGAAGTAACCAGAAGTGGATCCCCTATCATCAATTGATTCAGCCTAGTTAGCATCTGTAAAAACATCAACCTCTTGATGACTTGTTTTTCTTTTGTGAATAATATTCCTTTTCCCAGAGAAGATTTCAAGTACTTCAAAATGCAAATAATAGCCTTTATGTGTTGTTCACCAGGATTGTGTATAAATTGGTTAACAACACTTAATGCATAAGCAAGATCTGGTCTTGTGTGTGCCAAATAAATCAATCTTTCCACAAGCCTTTGGTATCTTCTTTTTACCGCTGTAACTTGGTTTGCTTCAATACACAACTTGAGACCTTCCTCCAGTGGAGAATTAGTAGGCTGACTTGCTGTCATACCAATTTCATGCAATAAATCTAACGCATATTTTCTTTGAGACAAGAAAATTCCTTTCTTGGATCTAGAAACTTCAATCTCAAAAAAATACTTCAAAGAGCCAAGATCTCTCATTTCAAATTCCCTAGAAAAGTATTCTTGTAGTGCCTTTCTTTCTTCATCATCATTCCCTGTAACTACCATTTCATCTACATAAACAATAAGAGTAGTAATCTTACCCTGTTGTTTCTTCAAAAATAAAATATGGCCTGAGTTGCTTTGATGGTATCCAAATGCAGTCATAAATTTTATGAATTTCCCAAACCATGCTCTTGGATATTGCTTTTACCCATACAACGATTTTTTTAATTTGCACACATTTTGGTTATCATTCAAGCATCATACATCCTGGCGGAAGCTCCATATAAACTTCTTCAGATAAAAATGCATTTTTACATCAAATTGTTGCAATGTCCAATCTAAGTTTGTAGCTAAAGACAACAACCCTCGAACAATGTTGATTTTAGCTATAGGTGCAAATGCCTCTGTGTAGTAAATCCCATAGGCCCGGGTATACCCTTTGGCCACCAACCTAGCTTTAAATCTCTCAACGGTACCATTTGCTTTATACTTCACAGTATAAATCCATCGACATCCCATTGGCTTCTTTCCGATTGGACATTGAACCAAGTCCTAAGTTTCATTCTTTTGCAAGGAATTCATTTCCTCATTCATAACAACTTTTCATCTTGGATCAGCTAAGGCTTCTTGCACATTATTAGGAATAGTTATAATAGATAATTGATTTACAACTGTCTTATTTGATTATGACATATTGCAATTAGACACATAATGAGTCATAGGATATTAAACTTTACAAGAGAGTACCTCTGTTGAAGCGCTATGGTAGTTGTTTTGTAGGTATCTCAGGTTGTTGTGTAGGAATATGCTCAGAAGACAATTGGTGTGGTGTATTAGAGAGGGATTTAGACTCTTCTGTTAATGAACTTCTATTTTCTTGTTCAACCTCTTCTTCAACATCAGAGTTATTATTGACATCAAGATTCGAATTCATGTGACTACCCTCACAAACATCACCTTTCTCTATATCCAATTGAGCATCCTCACTCTTCTCATATTCATATGTTACAACGTCATAATCCAGAGTTTGAATTTCCTTTGAGTACTCCTCCTGAAGTTCAGACTCAGAGGAAACTAAATTTTGAATTTTCATGAAAAATCACATCCATTGTTATAAACATACGTCGAGTTGGAGGATGCTAACTACTGTAAAAGCATATCCACGAAAAACATATCGCAAAGCTCGAGTCTTCAATTTACTCTGTCGATTTTTTGTGAATGTGAACAAATGCAACACATCCAAAAATTGGGGGATGTAAATTTGGTACTATTGGAGTAACCACAGTATCAATAAGAGCTTTGAGTGGTGTTTTAAAATCAATAGTACGCGGGGGAGTTTGATTAATTGAATATACTACAAAACAAAGAGCTTCCTCTCAATATGATAATGGTGTATGGGATTCAATTAATATAGCACGAACAACTTTCAAAAGATGGTGATTTGTTCGCTCTACAACTCCATTTTGTTAAGGTGTATTGGGACAAGTAGTTTGATTAATAATTATTTTTTGTAACGACCCGGCCGGTCGTTCCGTGGGATTTGTCCCGTTTTTCCCATTTCTGCTTTATCATATATTGCTTAGCCTGTTTATGTCGTGTTGGGTCAGTTGGTTTGGAACCGGAGTGGTCATGGTGAGAATTAAGACATTTAGTCTCCTAAAGTAGCCTAATAGTTGAGAAAGTCAACTGGGAGTTGACTTATTGGTGAACGACCTCGGAATGCGGATTTTATGGCTCGAATAGGTTCGTTAGGTGATTTGGGACTTAGGAGTGTGTTTGGAATAAAGTTTTGATGTCCGGTGTAGAATTAGACTTGAATTGGCGAAAGTTAGTTTTTGGCAATATCCGGTCGGCAGTGAAAAATAGGCTATCAGGGTCGGAATGGGATTCCGGAAGTTGTAATAGGTCCGTAATGTCATTTTGGGTATGTGTGAAAAATTCCAAGTCAATCGGAGGTGTTTTAGCTGGTTTCAGCGTAGTTGGCGAAATTTGGAAGTTTCAAAGTTCATAGGCTTGAATTTGATGTAATTTTGGTGTTTTCATGTAGTTTTTGGTGTTTCGAAGGCTCGACTAAGTTTGAATAATGCTATGGGGTGTGTTGGTATATTTGGTTGGGGCCCCGAGGGGCTCGGGGTTGATTTCGGATGGTTGGCGGAGTTTTGAACTTAAGAAAATGCAGCAAATGTCTGCTGGTGTAAGTTTCTGGTGTTGGCCGGAGGTGCGATGTCGCAAGTGAGAAAGGCCATGCGCAGGTGCGAAGGGAGGCTAGACAGGAGGAGTCCGCAGGTGCAAAGAGTTGGCCGCACCTGCGAAGCCGCAAGTGCGGAGAAGTGGCCGCACGTGCGAGGATTGGTCCGTTAGTGGGATTTCGCAGGGTCTTCAGGATGGGTCTTCAGTGGAGGTAAGTTCCCGAGTAATTAAAGTTGATTCTATGCTATTTTGTTCGGATTAGGCTTGTAAATTGAAGGATTAAAGTAAGAAAAGGTTAGGAAGAATGGGTGGAGGATTGAAAAATTCTTTTGACAAATTGGGTAGGCAATTGTGGTCCGATTGTGGTGTTTTTGGTATGTGTAGAATCGTGGGAGGTCGAGGTTTCTAGTGATGTAAATTTTATCGAATTCCGAGACGTGGGTCCGAGGCTCGGGTTTGGCTGAATTTTGAGATTCTTGTATAATTTGATAGTTTTCGATTGGGTTGTGTTCCTTTAGTATATATTAATGATGTTAAACTGGTTTTGGCTAGATTCGGAGCAATCGGGAGACAATTTGAGGGGAAAGAGCATAACAGACTAGTTTTGTGGCCCGATAGAGGTAAGTAATGGTTATAAATCTTGTCCTGAGGGTATGAAACCCCGGACTTCATATTTCTCACTGATAATAGAATGGCGCACATGTTGGATGACGAGTATGTGGCGCGCACTGATTTTTGGATTGGACTTAGTCTTCTCCGCGGAAACTATTGAATTGCATATTTTACCCAAAACCTTATGTTAAATTATGTTCTAAAGATTGTTGCAATATTTGGGATATAAGCCATGTTTGGGGCCTCGTGCCGATCTGTTTAGACCCCCTTGGGGGATTTTTACTGCTGTTTTCCTCACTATTTATTGATGATTTCACTAAGTCACATTGTGTTTACTGTTTTCGAAACTCAGTTTGATTTACCCTACATTGAGATTTAAAAATGATGTTGTGGGTCGAGTACCCCGTTTTACTGATTTGCCCGAGGGGCTTTTGAGAGGTTCTGCTGAGTGAGGTCGAGGGCCTGATTGTGAGGATATGATACGCCACGAGGTGGATTGATATTAGCGCTTGGGCTGAAGGAGCCCCTCCGGAGTCTGCACACACCCTCAGTGAGCGCACCGAGTGTCGAGTGCCGACTGACAAGTGATTGGGAGGCATGAGTGACTGTGAGGTATGCCCGAGGGGCTGATTATGAATGATTGTAAGGTACGCCCGAGGTTTGATTATGAGTGAGTGTGAGGCATGCCCGAGGGGCTGATTATGATACATGTTTTTGTCCGAGGGCCTGCTTATGATTTTACCACTTTCACTCTGAACTTATGAAATATGTTTTGCCCGAGGGGCCTCTTTACGATTTATTTCATTTTCATACTGAATCTTTCGGTTCGAAATTGTTGAAAATATATATTTTTCAAAGGATTTTTCTGAAGTTGGTTTTAAGGCATGATGATTTCATATATCAATGTTTATACTGTTGGAAAGAAAGGCTGTGCATATTGTGAATTGATGATATTAATTTTTATGTGTTTTCTTGCCACTTAGACTTGATTTATTTTCATTACTTCCGAGTTAACGCACTCCCATTACTCCCTGCACCCCTGTGTGCAGATTCAGGTACAGATACCGAGCATTAGCTATTTATTCTGTGCAGAGCCGGAGTGCGGGATATAGAGGTAGTTGTTCAGCGTCCGCAACATCTCTGTTTTCCCTTCTTGTTGTGTCTAGCTATTTATTCGGAGGTTTGTATTATAATAGTACACCTTTTTGGCTTATCTCTCTTAGATGCTCATGACATGTTGGCTTCGGGTTTTGGGGTTGGTTGGACTGTTTATTGGCCTAATGTATTTAGTAAACTCTGTATATTTTATGAAATGTTGAAATTGGTTGAGATTTTTAAAGAAACTGTAAATATGTGATTGTTGGCTAGCCTAGTTCCACGATAGGCGCCATCACAACCGGTTTAGGATTTGGGGTCGTGACAGTTTGGTATCAGAGCCTAGGTTACATAGGACTCGACGGTCATGAGCAGGTTTAGTAGAGTCTTTCGGATCGGTACAGAGACGTCTGTACTTATCTTCGAGAGGTTGCCGAACTCTTAGGAAACATTTCTATCTTTCTTGAACTCTTTCGTGCTAAGCTTATGATTCTTGAAATCTAAACTTACGTTATTTCATTCTCTCATATATGGTGAGGACACGCAATACCAATCAGGGTGACCAGATGCCAGCTAGACCAACGAGAAGTCCAGGCCGCGGTCGAGGCCGTGGTAAAGGTAGGGGCCAGCCCGCGCAGCAGCCAGGATAGTACCACAGGATCCCCCTATCGTTCAAGATCAAGTTCCCGCCGATGGTGTTCCAGGGGGACAGGCTCAGGCACCGACAGTGCCTATTGTTATTCCGGGTCTTCAGGAGACCCTGTCTCAGATATTGACAGTGTGCACCAGTTTGGCTCAGGCAGTCGCCATGTCTTCTACTACCACCACAGCTCAGGCCGGGAGAGGCAATCAGACTCCAGCTGCCCGGACACCTGAGCAGGCTATACGGGGTATTCAGGCACCGGGAGCAGCCCTAGCTCAGCCAGTTGCTCCGGTCCAGGATTATGTGGTCCCTGCTATGCCTGAGGACGAGCAGCGCAGGTTGAAGAGGTTAAACAGACTTCAGCCTCCGACTTTCAGCAGTACTGAGGGTGAGGATGCCTAGGGGTATCTAGATAAGTTCCAGAGGATACTACGTACTGCAGGTATTTTGGAGACCAGTGGGGTCTCATTTGTTACATTTCAGTTTGCGGGTGCTGCCTTTACTTGGTGGGAGTCATTCGAGAGGCGTAGGCCGGTTGGTTCAGCACCTCTCACCTGGCAGCAGTTCTCCACGATCATTTTGGAGAAGTATGTTCCTCAGTCCCATAGAGAGGAGCAACGCGGGAAGTTTGAGCAGCTGCGCCAGGGAGAGTTATCAGTTACTCAGTACCAGATGAGGTTTTCCGAGTTGGCTAGGAATGCTTCTGAGATTGTCCCTACTGATAGGGAGAGGGTGAGGAGGTTTGCAAATGGTCTTACTTATCAGCTCCGACTATTTATGACTCGGGAGAGAGTATCAAGTGCTTCATTCGAGCAGGTTGTTGACATAGCCCGAGTATTGAGTCAGTTCTCCGCCAGGAGCGGGAGGAGAGGGAGGCCAAAAGGCCTCGTGGTTCGGGCAGTTCTAGTGGTGCTCCCTTCAGGGGGAAATTTCAGCAGGGTAGGGGCCCTTCATTCAGGCCTCCTCAGTTAGCCCGCCCAGCGTATAGTGGTGCATCTTCGGGGAATGGTCCCCGTGGTTCTCAGCCAGGCCGTACTTCATTTGGTGCCCTCCCAGCTCAGAGTGCGGCTCGAGCACCCCCAGTTCAGAGTTCTCCTATGTATGGGTCTTCTAGTGGCCATTCTAGTGCCAGGGGTTTCTATCAGTCCCTGCCTCCAGCTCCAGGGAGTTGTTTTGAGTGTGGAGAGTTCGGGCAAATGTGGAGGCAGTGTCCCCGTCGTCCAGGTGGTTGTTCTTAGCAGAGGGAACAACCCTCGACTTCAGCTCCAGTTACTTCACCACCCGCCCAGGCAGCCAGGGGTGGTAGTCAGTCAGCCAGAGGCTGCCTTAGAGGGGGATGTCGAGCAGGGGGAGGTCAGGCCCGCATGTATGCATTTCCAGCCAGGCCAGATGCTATGTCCTCAGATGCCGTGATTGCAGATATTGTCTCAGTCTGTTGCTAAGATTCCTTGGCTTTATTTGACCCTAGTTGTACATATTCCTATGTTTCTTCATATTTTTCCCGTTTTCTGGATATGCCAAGTGAGTCTCTAGTCACCTTTGTTCATGTGTCGACTCCGGTGGGCGATACTGTTGTTGTGAACCGTGTGTATCGGTCGTGCATGATATCTATTGGGGGTCTGGAGACCCGAGTGGACCTACTGTTACTCAGCATGGTCGATTTTGATGTGATATTTGGCATAGATTGGTTATCTCCGTGTCATGATATTCTTGATTGTCATGCTAAGACCGTGACCTTAGCTATGCCAGGGTGTCCGAGGGTTGAGTGGAGAGGTTCTTCGGAGTATATGCCTAGTAGGGTGATTTCCTACCTGAAGGCTCATCGGATGGTTGAGAAAGGGTGTTTATCTTATCTGGCTTTTGTGAGGGATGTCAATGGTGAGACTCCCGCTATTTATTTGGTTCCTGTGGTCCGTGAATTTTCGAACGTGTTTCCTGCAGACCTGCCAGGCATGCCACCTGACAGGGATATTGATTTTGGTATTGACTTGGTGTCAGGCACCCAGCCTATTTCTATTCCACCTTATCGTATGGCACCAGCGGAGCTAAAGGAATTGAAGGATCAAATTCTGGAACACATAGATAAGGGGTTCATTCGGTCTAGTGTGTGACCTTGGGGTGCACCGGTGTTGTTCGTGAAGAAGAAGGATGGTTCCATGCGTATATGTATTAATTATCGGTAGCTGAACAGAGTTACGGTGAAGAACCGGTATCCCTTGCCCCATATTGATTATTTGTTTGACCAACTTCAAGGAGCTAGAGTGTTTTCCAAGATTGACTTGCGTTCCGGTTATCATCAGTTGAAGATTCAAGATTCTGACATTCCGAAGACTGCTTTCAGGACCAGATATGGTCATTATGAGTTCATGGTTATGTTATTTGGGCTGACCAATGCCCCAGTTGCATTCATGCAATTGATGAACAACGTGTTTCAGCCTTACCTTGATTCGTTCGTCATCGTATTCATTGATGACATCCTGTTTATTCTCGTAGCCAGGAAGAGCATGCTCAACATTTGGGAGTTGTGTTACAGAGGTTGAGGGAGGAGAAGCTTTATGCGAAATTCTCCAAGTGTGAGTTTTGGCTTGGCTCAGTAGCTTTCTTGGGGCAAGTGGTGTCTGGTGAGGGTATTCAGGTTGATCTGAAGAAGATAGATGCGGTGCAGAGTTGGCTCAGACCATCCTCAGCTACAAAGATTAGGAGTTTCCTTGGTTTGGCGGGATATTACCGTCGCTTTGTGGAGGGATTCTCTTCTATTGCTTCGCCTTTGACCAGATTGACCCAGAAGGGTGCTCCATTAAGATGGTCTGATGAGTGTGAGGAGAGCTTTCAGAAGCTCAAGTCAGCATTGACCACAACTTCGGTACTAGTTTTGCCTACTGGTTCGGGTTCTTACTGTCTATTGTGATGCTTCCAGAGTTGGTTTGGGAGCATTATTGATGCAGGACGGTAGGGTGATTGCCTACGTGTCTAGGCAGTTGAAGGTGCACAAGAAGAATTATCCAGTGCATGATCTTGAGTTAGCTGCCATTGTTCATGCCTTGAAGATTTGGCGGCATTATTTGTATGGAGTGCAGTGTGACATTTTCACTGATCATCGTAGTTTGCAGTATCTGCTGAGGCAGAAGGACTTGAATTTGCGTCAGAGGAGATGGTTAGAGCTTCTCAAGGATTATGACCTCACTATCTTATATCATCCGGGGAAGGCCAATGTAGCGGCCGATGCCTTGAGTCGCAGAGCAGAGAGTTTGGGGAGTCTAGCGTACCTTCCAGTAGTAGAGCGGACATTAGCCCTTGATGTTCAGGTCTTAGCTGGTCAGTTGGTGAGATTTGATTTATCAGAGCCCCCGCGGGTGTTGGCTAGTGTAGCCTCCAGATATTCTCTTTACGATCAGATTAGAGCACGCCAGTATGATGATCCACATTTGCTTGTTCTTCAGGACAGGGTCCGTCGCGGTGATGCTAGGGATGTGGTGATGATGGGGTCATGAGGATGCAGGGCCCGATTTGCGTGCCCAATGTAGATGGGCTTCGAGATTTGATTCTAGCTGAGGCCCATAGTTCGCGGTATTCCATCCATTCGGGTGCCGCGAAGATGTATCAGAATTTGAGGCAACATTATTGCTGGAGGCGGATGAAGAAAGATATTGTTGAGTTTGTGGCTTGGTGTCTCAACTGTCAGCAGGTCAAGTATGAGCACCAGAGACCAGGTGGATTGCTTCAGAGATTTGATATTCTGCAGTGGAAGTGTGAGCAGATCACCATGAACTTCGTAGTTGGACTCCCACAGACTTCGAGGAGGTTTGATGATATATGGGTTAATGTGGATCGACTGACCAAGTCCGCGCACTTCATTCCTGTTGGTACTACTTATTCTTCGGAGCAGTTAGCTGAGATTTATATAAGGGAGATTGTCCGATTGCATGTGGTTCCAGTTTCTATCATTTTCAACAGAGGTACTCAGTTCACATCTCATTTTGGAGAGCCGTACAATGAGAGTTGGGTACTCAGGTCGAGTTGAGCACAACGTTTCATCCTCAAACCGACGGGCAGTCGGAGCGTACCATTCAGATTTTGGAGGATATGTTACGTGCTTGTGTGATTGACTTTGGTGGTTCATGGGACCAATTTCTGCCACTAGTGGAGTTTGCATATAATAACAACTATCAGTCGAGTATCCAGATGGCTCCGTATGAGGCTTTATATGGTAGAAGGTGCAGATCTCCGGTTGGTTGGTTTGAGCCGGGCGAGACTAGGCTATTGGGCACAGACTTGGTTCAGGATGCATTGGATAAGGCGAAGTTGATTCAGGAACGGCTTCGCACGGGGAGGTCTAGGCAGAAGAGTTATGCGGACCGGAAGGCCCGAGATGTGTCTTTCATGGTTGGGGATAAGGTGTTGCTGAGGGTGTCGCCCATGAAGGGTGTTATGAGATTCGGAAAGAGGGGAAAGCTGAGTCCCAGGTTCATTGGGACATTTGAGGTGCTTCAGAGGGTTGGGGAGGTGGCTTATAGGCTTGCTATGCCTCCCAGTTTGTCGAGTATTCATCCGGTGTTCCATGTTTCGATACTCCGAAAGTATGTTGGTGACCCGTCTCATGTTGACTTCAGCACAGTTCAACTCGAAGGTGATATGTCATATGAGGTAGAGCTAGTGGCTATTTTGGGTCGGCAGGTCAGAAAGCTGAGGTCTAAGGTTATAGTTTCAGTGAAGGTTCAGTGGAGAGGGCAGCCGGTAGAGGATGCCACCTCGGATACCGAGCAGGAGATGCGGGACAAATATCCTCACTTATTCGAGACTCCAGGTATGTTTCTAGACCCGTTCGAGGATGAACGTTTGTTTAAGAGGGGGAGGATGTAACGACCCGGCCGGTCGTTCCGTGAGATTTACCCCGTTTTCCCCATTTTTTCTTTATCATATATTTCTTAGCCTATTTATGTGGTGTTGGGTCAGTTGGTTTGGGTCCGGAGTGGTCATGGTGAGAATTAAGGTATTTAGTCTCCTAAAGTAGCCTAATAGTTGAGAAAGTCAACTGAGAGTTGACTTATTGATGAACGACCTCGAAATACGGATTTTATGGCCCGAATAGCTTCGTTAGGTGATTTGGGACTTAGGAGAATGAAGTTTTGATGTCCGGTGTAGAATTAGGCTTGAAATGGAGAAAGTTAGTTTTGAGAGATTTCCGGTCGGCAGTGGAAAATAGGCTATCGGGGTCGGAATGTGATTCCAAAAGTTAGAACAGGTCTGTAATGTCATTTTAGGTATGTGTGCAAAATTTCAGGTCTATCATAGGTGTTTTGGTTGGTTTCAGTGTAGTTTGCGAAATTTGGAAGTTTCAAATTC
The DNA here is from genome assembly GCA_005239505.1 of Nicotiana paniculata. NCBI lineage: Eukaryota > Viridiplantae > Streptophyta > Magnoliopsida > Solanales > Solanaceae > Nicotiana > Nicotiana paniculata. Next base: position 24,266 of record ML362415.1, read on the forward strand.
AAGTTGTTTTCATGTAGTTTTTGGTGTTTCGAAGGCTTGACTAAGTTTGAATAATGTTATGGGGTGTGTTGGTATGTTTGGTTGGGGCCCCGAGGGGCTCGGGGTTGATTTCGGATGGTTGGCGGAGTTTTGAACTTAAGAAAATGCAGCAAATGGCTGCTGGTGTAAGTTTCTGGTGTTGGCCGAACCTGCGGATGGGTAGCCTCAGGTGCGACGTCGCAGGTGCGAAGGGAGGCTGAGCAGGAGGAGTTCACAGGTACGAAGAGTTGGCCGCACCTGCGAAGCCGCAGGTGTGGAGAAGTGGCCGCAAGTGCGAGGAATGGTCCGTTAGTGGGATTTCGCAGGTGCGCACATGGGACCGCAGGTGTGATTAAAGGTCCGCAGGTGCAGAATTACTGGAAAGAACAGTATAAAAGAGGCCTCCGTGAAATTTTATTTATTTCACCATTGTTGCATGCAGTTGGAGCTGATTTGAAGGCAATTTGAAAAGAGAATTCATGGGTCTTCAGTGGAGGTAAGTTCCTGAGTTATTAAAGTCGATTCTATGCTATTTTGTTCGGATTAGGCTTGTAAATTGAAGGATTAAAGTAGGAAAAGGTTGGGAAGAATGGGTGAAGGATTGGAAATTTTTTGGCAAATTGGGTAGACAATTGTGGTTCGATTGTGGTGATTTTGGTATGTGTAGAATCGTGGGAGGTCGAGGTTTCTAGTGATGTAAATTTTATCGAATTCCGAGACGTGGGCCCGGGGCTCGAGTTTGGCCGAATTTCGAGATTCTTGTATAATTTGATAGTTTTCGATTGGGTTGTGTTCCTTTAGTATATACTAATGATGTTAAGCTGGTTTTGGCTAGATTCGGAGCAACCAGGAGCCAAGTTGAGGGGCAAGAGCATAGCGGACTAGTGTTATGGCCCAGTAGAGGTAAGTAATAGTTATAAATCTTGCCCTGAGGGTATGAAACCCCAGACTTCATATTTCTCATTGATTTTAGAATGGCGCACATGTCGGATGACGAGTATGTGGCGCTCACCGATTTTTGTATTCGACTCGGTCCTCTCCGCGGGAACTATTGAGTTGCATATTTTACTCAAAACCTTATGTTAAATTATGTTCTAAAGGTTGTTGCAATATTTGGGCTATAAGCCGTGTTTGAGGCCTCGTGCCGATCTGTTTAGACCCCTTGGGGGCTTTTTACTACTGTTTTCCTTACTGTTTATTGATGATTTCACTCAGTCACATTGTGTTTACTGTTTTCGAAACTCAGCCTGATTTACACTACTTTGAGATTTAAAAATGATGTTTTGGGTCGAGTACCCCATTTTACTGATTTGCCCGAGGGGCTTTTGAGAGGTTCTGCTGAGTGAGGCCGAGGGCCTGATTGTGAGGATATGATATGCCATGAGGCGACTTGGTATAAGCGCTTGGGATGAAGGAGCCCCTCCGGAGTCTGCACACACCCTCAGTGAGCGCACCGAGTACCGAGTGCCGACTGACAAGTGATTGGGAGGCATGAGTGACTGTGAGGTATGCCCGAGGGGCTGATTATGAGTGATTGTGAGGTATGCCCGAGGGGCTGATTATGAGTGACGTTGAGGCATGCCCGAGGGACTGATTATGATATATATTTTTGCCCAAGGGGCTACTTATGATTTTACCCCTTTCACTCTGAACTTATGAAATATGTTTTGCCTGAGGGGTCTCTTTACGATTAATTTCATTTTCATACTAAATCTTTCGGTTCGAAATTGTTGAAAATATACATTTTTCAAAGGATTTTTCTGAAGTTGGTTTTAAGGCATGATGATTTCATACATCAATGTTTATACTGTTGGAAAGAAAAGTTGTGCATATTGTGAATTGATGATATTAATTTTTATGTGTTTTCTTGCCGCTTAGACTTGATTTATTTTCATTACTACTGAGTTGACGTACTCCCATTACTCCCTGCACCCTGTGTGCAGATACCGAGCATTAGCTATCTATTCCGTGCGGAGCCGGAGTGCGGGATATAGAGGTAGTTGTTCAGCGTCCGCAACATCTCTGTTTTCCATTCTTGTTGTGTCTAGCAATTTATTCGGAGGTTTTGTATTATAATAGTACACCTTTTTGGCTTATCTCTCTTAGATGCTCATGACATGTTGGTTCCGGGTTTTGGCGTTGGTTGCACTGTTTATTGGCCTAATGTATTTAATAAACTCTGTATATTTTATGAAATGTTGAAATTGGTTGGGATTTTTAAAGAAACTGTAAATATGTAATTGTTGGCTAGCCTAGTTCCACGATAGGCGCCATCACGACCGGTTTAGGATTTGGGGTCGTGACACTTTCGCTTCTAATAATTGTTGGAGGTCAAAATTTTGATATTCTCCTCCATTGTCACTTTGAAGAACATGAATCTGTGCATTAAACTGAGTCCTAACCATTTTATGAAACTTCTGAAAAATTAAATTGACTTCACTCTTGGACTTCAACAACCACAACCAAGTCATCTTTGCGAAATTAAATGTAACAAACCAACGTGATCCACCCAAAGTTTAAAATTTAGATGAACCCCACTTATCAGAGTGAATTACCACAAAAGGGATATGACTTCTATTCAAAACTAATGGGAATGAAACTCGATGACTTTTTGCAAGTTCACAACAGAAACTAGAAACATCCATTTGCTCAAAAAAAGATGGAACACATTTTTTTAAATAACCAAAAGATGCATGCACCAACCTTTTATGCCATAGCCAAACTTCAGTTTTATTCTTCTTCACTGCAGCGCTTTCTACTACCAGAGCCTTATGCAAATATTTAGAAATTTTTGATGTCAAGTCCAAATAATACATTTTTCTTCGTATAATACCACTACCAATCGTCTTCTTGTTTGAATGTCCTTAAAAAAATAAAAGTTAAGGCTCTAGTTATCTGAGCAATAGATAAAAGATTATAGTTCAAAGATGGAACAACCAAAATAACGTCTAGATTCAACGTATTAGTAAGGGATAAAGAAGTTTCTACAATAATTGACGACTCGTTACCATTAGCAGTAGAAATGGTTTTCTGTGAAGAAAGTTTAAGATGTGGAATGAAATGTCATATGATCTGTAGCACCAGAATCAGTTATCCATGTACAATTAGAAACACGTGCAGAAATATTTAAAGCCTTACCAAAAGTGTTTGCAGTTGCTACCGACGCAGAGCCTTTTCCAGACCAACTCTATTCAGTATTTGCTTTAGCAACAATTGCAGTTGGAGTATTCTTGGAATACTTCGTACGAGGTGCTTGACTATGATCCTACCAATCTGGATATCCCACAAGTTCGTAGCAGCGATCTTTAGTATGCCCAATTTGATCACAATGGGTAAACTTGAAACTTGATTTTAGTTGATTTAGGCCGATTTCGAGTCACCATTATAGTTGCTTCGATTTTTTCAGTCTCCATTTTCAATTGACGCACGAAGCACTGCTTCTCGTCAAGTTAATGCATGACATTCTTCTAGATTCGGAACTGTTTCCTTACACAAAATTTCTCCACAAACTTGTTCAAAATCACTATTCAATTCAGCAAGAAAAATATGTATCTTGACGCTCAATGGACCTTTTATATTCCAAAACGTCATCAGGATCTTTCATGATTACTTTATCACGATGATCTAATTTTGTCATGACCCAAATCCCACCTTAAGATCACGACGGCGCCTAAACGAACTTGCTAAGAAAACCAACTCGCATTCCACAAATAATTGAAATCCTTTTTCCTTAAATTAATATTAACATGACATAAATAGATACAATAATAATCCAAAACAGTAACAAATTTTGATAAAGTCATAACGCGGCCTAAACATGGCCAACGTCGCATAACCCCAAAACTAGGTAGTACAAGTACATGAGCATCTACGATCAGAGAATGCGTCCGGATACATAACCAACTGTCTGAAATAAAAATAGACAGGAATAATAATAGAACATGGACTCAGGAACTGCAAAATAGATCCATGAAGTGCAGCTCACCCTAAGTCTCTATGTGACCTCCAAGCTCAGTCCGAAACTCTGCTAGGACCCACATGAGGATCTGAACAAAAAAGATGTTCAGAAGCATAGTATGAGTATATCATAATCAGTACCCAATAAGTATTAAAATTAATCTCAGTGAAGTAGTGACGAGGTTCAAGTCATGATATTCACTAGTTAAATCGATAAATCAATAAATGAAAATATAATATTAAGTGGGAAATAATATCAATAAACCATCAAATAGAAGAGAAGGCATATGAAATAGCACGACTAACAAAATTCCACAGTTTATGAAAATACAACACTGTAGTTCCAATGAAAACGTTTACATGATCCACATATTACTTTCGTCCATCAAATCAATAATATCGGAGATGACATAAAAAACATCACATAATCTCAGCAAGAATAACCCCCTTAACCATCATGTACAACAACATAACAATACCACGCTTATCTCATCGCGTGTAATAGAATAAAGTAAATGCCCGTCTTGTCTCACCATGCATGTATTCACGATTCATCCCACCTTGTCTCACCACATGTGAAAACCGACATAGCTAATTTTTTCCTGTCACATGTGCAATATCAATAATAAAAATAGCACGGCAAATACCTCGTGCAACACTGAAACAATCCTCCCAATAAGTCCATATGCGCCACAATCATAATAACATGACATGCCAACAGTTGTCATCGAGACATAAACTTACAATCTGCCAACGCAGTGCACAAAAATATATCAATAAAGAAATGCAGATGGGTGTTCAACATATAAGCATGAATTCAGTTAATTCAATTTAGCAACAATCTCACAAACGGCCAACTTGGTCAATTTAGGAAATAAAGTCCTATAACATGATAACTAGCACAAAAAAGTAAACTCAAGTAATCATCCAGAGTAAATACACGTAGCACAGAGATCTCCCAATCAAAATAAGGCAATAAAAGGAACCTCAGACCAAATCCGGTCATAAACCACACATAGCACTCGTGTACACGCTGGTCAACTTATGTACATGTTGCTTTTCACATAACACAAATCACAATTTAGGCTAAATCTAAAGGAATATTTTCCCACACAAGACTAGGCAAGATACTTACCTGAAACAAACAAAATCAGTACTCTAAAAATCCTTTGCCACGTGAATCAATCTTTGGACGGCTAGAATCTTGCCAAAATAACTTAATAATATTAATAAAAGCTATAGAAAATAATCTCACACAATAAAGCTATTATCTTGATTCAAATATGCAAAGTCAACCCTGAGCCCGCACCCCGGAACCCAAGAAAGCTCATAAATTTCGAGTACCCATTTCAATACGAGCTTAACCATATAAGTCTCATCCAATTTCGACTCCAAATCAAGGTTCAAATCTCGAATTTACATCTTGGATAAGTTTTTACTAAAATATCCAGTTTCTTTACTTAAATTCATCATTCAATTGCAAAAATAAATGTTGGAATCATGAATAACAATCAAATCCGAGTGAAAAACACTTACCCCAATCCACATCATGAAAATGTTCTCCAAAATCACCCAAATTCGATCTCCTAATATCAAAATATGTCAGAATAACTCAAACCCTCGAAATAGAATTTTTAAATCCTCGCGTTCCTGAAGCACAGGATGATGAATGCCTCCTAATACCTTTGCGTTCGCGTTCGGGTTCGCGTCCACACCCTCACGAATGCGATGGAGAACTCACCTGAACCTACGGGAACGTAGCCAAGACCTCATGAACGTATAGGCCAAACACTTCTAGCTCCCAGCTGCTTCCCACATGCGGTGCCCAAATACGAACGCGATGAAGAGCGACTGATTAGCTTACACTAACACTCCGCGAACGCGACTGCCTTGTCGTGATCGCGATGAAGAAACATCAACATTCAACAGTTTAAAACAAGGGCGATTGGTCTGAAACCACACCGAAACACCCCCTAGGTCCCGTCCCACCAATCCCAAAACATAACAAAAACTTAATTTAGACCTCAAATCTCACAAAATAACATCAAAACCATGAATTTCACCTCAATTCAAACCTAATGAACTAATCCAAAATTTTCGAATCCACATCTTACGCCGAACATGCCTAAACAACTCGGAATGACCTTAAATTTTACACACAAGTCACAAATGACATAACAGATCTATTACATCTCCGAAACTACAATCCGGACCCGATATCATCAAAGTCAACTCCCGATCAAACCTATGAACCTTCCAAACCTTCAACTTTCCAACTTTCTCCTAATAGGACCAAATCAACCTAGGGACCTCCAAATCTAAATACAGACATACGCCTTAGTTAAAAACTACCATACAAACCTATTGGAACCATCAAAACACCATTCCGTGCTATTTTACATAAAAGTAAAACCTCGGTCAACTCTTACATCTTAAGCTTCCAACCTTAGGACTAAGTGTCTCAATTCACTCCAAAACCTTCCCTAATCAAAACCAACCATCCCCCCAAGTCACATAACAACGAAAAAGCATACTAGAAGCATCAAATTTGGTAACGGCTCAAATACACAAAACCACCGGCCTGGTCATTACATTCTCCCCTCATTAAACAAATATTTGTCCTCGAACGAGTTTAGAATCATACCTGAAGTGCCAAAGAGGTGAGGATATCTGCTCCATATATCATGCTCCGTTTCCCAAGTCGCGTTCTCGACCGGTTGACCCTTCTACTGGACCTTCACCGACGCAATATTTTTTTTACCTCAGCTTGCAAAGTTACCTATCCAAAATGGCCACTGGCTTCTCATCATAAGTCAAATCCCTGTCCAACTGCACAAGCTGAAATCTAATACATGTGATGGATCCTCATGGTACTTTTGGAGCATGGAAACATGGAAACACTTATCAACCCTCTCCAAGACTTTAAATGGATCAATATACCGAGGGCTAAACTTGACCTTTTTCCCAAACCTCATCACACCCTTCATGGGTGAAACTTTGAGTAGAACCCTCTCACCCATCATGAATGCCACATCACGAGCCTTCCTATCCTCATAAATCTTCTGTTGGAACTGCACTGTATGAAGACGCCCCTAAATCAATTTCACCTTCTCCAAAGCATCACGTATCAAACCCAATAACCTATCCTCCCCAGGCTCAAACCAACAAACTGAAGAACGATTCGAATCCCATATAAGGCATCATAATACTCGACTAATAGCTGTTGTTGCGGACGAAACTCTGTTAACAGTAGAAACTAATCCCATTGACCCCCGACTCAATGACACATGCTCGTAACATGTCCTCCAAGATTTGAATAGCACGCTTGAACTGCACGTTCATCTGGGGATGAAATGCCGGACTCAACTCGACCTATGTGCCCAACTCACGCTGCAATGTTCTCAGAAAATGCGATATGACCGAGTGCCTCGATCTGAGATAATAGACACGATCACACTAAGAAGGCGAGAAGTCTCTCTAAGATAAATCCGAGCCAACTGCTCTACAGAGTAGGCAGTCATGACCGGAATGATGTGTACAGACTTGGTCAGTCTGTCCACAATGACTCACACCGCATCAAATCTCCTCAAGGTCTTTGGAAACTAACCTACAAAATCTATAGTGATACTCCCACTTCCACTCCGTAATATCTAGCCTCTGAAGTATACCACCAGGTCTCTGATGCTTATACTTAATCTGCTAATAGTTTAAACATCGTGACATATACTCAACAATATCTTTCTTCATTCTTCTCCATCAGTAGTGCTACTTCAAATCATGGTACATATTCGTGGCACCTAGATTAATGGAATATCGTGAATTATGGGATTCCTCAAGAATCAACTCTCGCAACCCATCGGCATTAGGCACAAAAATCCGGCCCTGAAGCCTCAATACCCCATCTTCACCAATAGTCACCTCCTTGGCATCATTGTGCAACGTGTCTTTAAGGAAAATCAAGTGGGGATCATCATATTTACACGCCTTGATGCGCTCAAACAAGGATGACCACAATGCAATTCAAGCAAGAACCCTGCTAGGCTACGAAATATCTAGCCTCACGAACATGTTGGCTAAATCTTGAACAACCAAAGCTAACGATATCTCCCCAGCTGGGATAAGAGCGAGAATTACCATGTTCTCCGCCTTCCTACTCAAAGCGTTGGCCACCACATTGACCTTCCCGGGATGATAAAAAATGGTGATATCATAGTCCTTTAGTATCTCTAACCACCTCTGTTGCCTCAAGTTTAAGTCGATTTTCTTGAATAAATGCTGGAGACTCATGTGATCCGTGAACACCTCGCAATATACACCATAAAGATAATGCCTCCAAATCTTAAGCACGTGAAGAATGGACGCTAAATCCAAATAGTGCACTGGGTAGTTCTTCTCATGTGTCTTAAACTGACACGAGGCATAATAAATTACCCTACCATCATAAATAAATACACATCCAATGCCAAACTTTGAAGCATCACAGTAGACAATATATGAACCTGATGCTGAAGGCAAAACCAAAACCAGAGTTGTAGTCAAGGCAGTCTTGAGCTTCAGAAAGCTCTCCTTGCACTCGTTAGACCACTTAAATGGGGCACGCTTTTGAGTAAATCTGGTTAAGGGAGATGAAATTTATGAGAAACCCTCCAGGAAGAAGCGATAATACCTAGCCAACCCAAGGAAACTCCGAATCTTAGTAGCGCTAGAAGGTCTGGTCTAGCTCTGAATTGCCTCAATCTTCTTCGATCCATCTTAATCCTCTTGTACACCACGTGATCCAATAATTTCACCAAGTCTAACCAAAACTCACACTTGGAGAATTTAGCATATAGCTTCTTCTCCCTTAATGTTTGAAGCACGATCCTCAAGTGCTACTGATTCTCCTCCTGGTTGTGAGAATACACCAATATATCATCAATGAAGACGATGATAAAGTAATCCAGATAAGGCCAAAATACACTGTTCATGAAGTGCATGAAAGCTATTAGGACATTGGTCAGCCCAAAATGCATCACCAAGAACTCATAATAGCTATAATGGGTCCTGAAAATCATCTTAGGAATATGTGAAACCCTGATCTTCAACTGATGGTACCCCGATCTCAAGTCAATATTTGATAATACCCTAGAACCCTGAAGATGACAAAAAAATAATCAATATGCGGTAGTGGATACTGGTTTTTGATAATAACCTAGTTCAACTTCCAGTAGTCAATGAACATCCTCATAAAACCATCTTTCTTCTTCACAAATAGTATCGGTGCACCCCAAGGTGGCACACTAGGCCTGATGAAATAATCATCAATGAATCCTTGAAGTTGTTCCTTTAATTCCTTCAACTCAGTAGGATCCATGAGGTGTGGTAGAATAGATAAAGGTTGAGTGCCCGGAACAAAGTACAAGTTCGAGGTGGCCCGCTCACCTCGTAATATTGCAGGATCCACATATTACTTCCGTCCATCACAACAATACTATCAGAGATAAAATCTAAAACCTCACATTATCTCAGCAAGAATAACCCTCAAAACCATCATATACAATAATATTAGAATACCATCCTTATCTCACGGTGTGTGCTAAAATAAAGTAAATGCATGCCTTATCTTTCCACACGCGTATTAACGATTCATACCGCCTTATCTCGCCACATGTGTAAACTCGATATAGCTCGCCTTTTCTTGCCATATTTTCAATATCAACAATAGCAATAACACGACAAATACCTCATGCCAACACCCAAAAAATCCGCCCAACAAGTCCACATGTGCCACAATCATAATAACATGACACGCTAGTAATTGTCATCAAGACATAAACTCATAGTCTGCCAACGCAGTGCAAAAATATATATCAATAAAGAAATGCGTATGTGTGTTCAATATATAAGCATGAATTCAGCTAATTCAATTTATCAAAAATCTCATTAACGACAATCTAGTAGGGAAAAATAAACCCAATCATTCTTCCAAAGTAAATACACTTGGCACAAAGATCTCCCAATCAAAACAAGGCTGTAGGAGCAACCTCGGGTCAAATTCTCGTCATAAACCACACATAATCTCGTGTACACGCTCGTCGGCGTACACGCCACTTTCCACATAACACAAATAACAATTTATGCTAAATCCTAAGGGGTATTTTCCCACACAAGGTTAGGCAAGATACTTACCTCAAACAAGACAAATCACTATTCTAAAAATCCCTTCCCATGTGAATCAATATCCAGAAGGCTCGAATCTTTCTAAAATAACTTAATAATATTAATAAAAGCTATAGAAAACAATCCTAAACAATAAAGCTATGATCTTGATTCAAATATGCAAACTCAACCTGAAAAGTCAACCCCAGGCCCGCACCCTGGAACCCGACAAAAAATAAAAAATTACGAACACACATTTCAATACGAGTCCGAACATATAAGTTTCATCCCATTCCGACTCCAAATCGGTGTTCGAATCCCGAATTTACACTTTAGATATGTTTTTACCAAAATCTCCAATTTCATAATTTTGATTCATCATTCAATTGCAGAAATAAAGGTTGGAATCATGAATAATAATCAAATCCGAGTAAAAAACACTTACCCCAATCCAAATCATGAAGATTTCCTCAAAAATCGCCCAAATTCGAGCTCCCAATATCAAAATATGTCAAAATAACTCAAACCCTCGAAATAGAATTCTTAAGTAGTTGCCTAGGCATACCCCTCGCGATCGTGCCTTGCGTTCGTGAAACAAAATGATGAATGCCTCCAGATATCCTTCACATTTGCATCCACACCCTCACGAACGCGATAAAGAACCCACCTAAACCTATGTGAACGTGGCCAAGACCTTGGAACGCATAGGCCAAACACTCCTTGCTCCCAGCTACTTCGCAAACACGGTGCCCAAATACGAACGCGATGAAGGGCGACTAATTAGCTTACACTACACTCTACGAACATGACTGTCTTATCGCGATCACGATGAAGAAACCAGACATCAGCAATTTAACAGTACAAAAAAGGAGGATTGGTCTTTAACCACCCCGAAACACCCCTGAGGCCCTCGGGACCTGTAACGACTCGTCTGATTATTTTGAGCTTTAGTGTTCCGTTCAGAGGTTCGAGGTATTTATTGGTTTCATATTGTGTATTATGACTTGCGTATATGGTCGAATTCGACGGATGTTTCGGGATTGAGTTTGATAAGTGATTCTCATTTTAGAAGCTTAAGATGAAGATATTGACCGAGGTTGATTGTGTGAAAATGACCCCAGAATGGTGTTTTGATGACTCTGATAGGTTCTTATTTTGATTTGGTACTTGAGCGTATGCTTGAAATTGTATTCGGAGGTCCCTAGGTTGATTTAGCATATTTTTCCGAAATTTGGCAATTTGAACGTTTAGAAAGTACTTAGGCTTTACTATGGTTTGACTTTATAGCTATCTGGTTTGGATTTTGGTTTTGGGACTTGGAATAGGACGTTTTGCTATTTGAAACTTGTTATCAAGGTTTGGTGTCATTCCGAGTTGATTTGATAGGAATCAGATTCGTGGTTGTGTTTTTAGAAGTTCTTGAGTTTCAATGTTAATTTCGTGCATTTTGATGTCACATACAATTATTGGTTAAGTGATTTTGATCAATTTTCAATTATATTACATGATTTATATATGAGATTTGACATCTGAATCATGATATTTGAAGGAAAATTTTGGGAATTTTTGTCTATGTTTTGAAAGATGAAATTTTGGGATTTAAGAGTCGAATTGGACTCGGATTTGGAAACAAAATACATATATTGACTCATAAGATTATGGGTAGGGATGATCTACCCTTGGACCCAGGTTTTGACCAGGCGATCCCGGGGTTGACTTTTGTTAACTTTTGAGGAATTGTATAATGATCATAGCTTTACTTATTACAATTAGTGTCTCTTGCATTATTTGATATTATTAAGTCGATTTTGGTTATATTTAAGCCGAGAGGAGGTGAATTGTAAAGGAAAAACTATATTTTGAGTGTTGATTTAGCCTAGTTTAGGTAAGTATTTTCCTAACTTAGTGTGGGGGAACTACCCCGTAGCAATTAACTTTATTGCGCTATTTGAATTATGTGGAAGACGAGTAAAAGAGGTGACGAGTATGTACACGGCCTTATATGTGGAAATTAGCCGGTTTAGAATTTTGCTTCTTTCATGCATCTAATTGAAGTAGTCATATCATGTTATAATTTCTTTGCGTGGATTGGACTGGTGGCACGTGAGTTGTCCGTGCGGATATGAGGTATTCTTACTATTGGACTTTCTTGTGTGTGCCATGCGCGTCAGCTCAATTGCAACACATAACATGTATCTAACAAGCCGAATCTAGTACCGAGAAAGTCAAACAATACTCCAAATATGCCATCCCATGCCTACCGACCCCTGGACGGCTCGAAACTAGCCCAAAACAACTCAAGAATATCAAATAATACCAAAGGAAACAAACGCAATCGATAAAGGTGGAATCTTTAATCAAAAGCACAAATTCAACCAAAAAGTTAATCCCGGGCCCGCACCTCAGAACCTAAAAAAACTCACAAAATACGATAACTCATTCAATTACGAGTCCAACCATACTAGTTTCACTCAAATTCACTCTATGAAACATTAGACAAAACATAACACGAATCTACTCGGGACCTCAAATCTTTGGATCATTACATGCTTATGCTCAAAACAAATGCCAAAACGCTAAACACGTTAAAAACCCATCTGAAACTCACCGGAGCTCCTCAGGACCTCGTCTAAATATACCAACAAGTCCTATAACATAACACGAACCTACTCGGGACCTCAAATCACGCATAACAACATTGAAACGACAAATCACACCTCAAATCAAACATAATGAATTTTGAATCTATCAACTTCCAAAACTCGTGCTGAAACATATAACCCCGAATGAACCCAAATTTTGCGCATAAGTCCCAAATGCCATAACGAAGCCATTCCAATTCCCGAAACCACAATACCAATCTGATAGCATAAAAGTCAATTCTCGGTCATACCTATGAACATTCCAAACTTTCAAATTTCCAACTTTTGCCAATTTGTGCCGAAACCTTCTAGAAATATCCTAATGCAAATCCAGGTATACACCCGAGTCCAATATCACCATCCGGACCAAATGGAATCATCAAAGCTACGATCCGAGGTCAAATACTGAAAAGTCAAACTTGTTCTACTCTTCCAACTTTAAAGCTTCAATCATGAAATTCATTCTTCCAAATCAAATTTGAATAACCTGAAAACCAAAACTGACAATTCACACAAGTCATAATACATCATACGATGCTGCTCAAGACTTCAAATAGCTGAACAAAATGCAAATATTCAAAATGACCGGCTGGGTCGTTACATTCTTCCTCACTTAAAAATACGTTCATCCTCGAACATGCCAAGAGTCATTCGAAAGACATCAAATCACGGTGTAACATTACCATGCACATACCCGAGGATGATCTCATGTCACCCTAATCCTTATAATCCTGATGACACAACCTAATTGATGATCCTTAATTCAACCTTAGCCCACAAACCTTAGAATCCAATTTCCAACATCCAAACTTTCCTATTAGACCCGAATCTCGCATCTACACATTGTATAAGTCTGAACAAGATGCATCAAACCATAACCATAACCGAAGACACAATCACATGATATACCACATAACTCAAATACTCATAGCAATAACTTCCGACTGCAATAGAAACTCGATAACCAACCCGACACCGGTAACAAACCTCATATCAACTAAAATCTTGTTCTGAACCTTTGTACAGTTCCAATGATGAAAGAAACACGTAGAAACTCTCAACCACTCATCAGATCAACAATTCATAGGGCTCTCTCTTGTCCAACAAGATCCAAAGCCAATTCCTAGGCCGACTTCCGATATTATTCTTCCAAACATACTGTAATCAAATCCGATAGTATCCATTCCAGGTCCAATGACTCCATCTCACCAAGTACAAGCTACTCTATTGACATGCCGCACCAATACTACCTAGAATCACAAACTGTGCAATCCGTGCACCATTAAGCAATTCAAATGTACTCAAACATGGAAAATGACTCAAACGAGAGAACCGTCCTGCAAGTTCAACAAGTACCATCGCCAACGCATTGCTATGAACCCATCACACATGGTAGAACCAAGACACACGAATCAATCACCAAAGATCATATCCCAACATAACTCCGCTACAATGCGTAACCCATCCAACACTGGTCCTATGAAATATCTCAAGCCACAATGCTCAAAATCAATAACCACACACAATTCAACATCAAGTACACAAGTGCATGACCATAACCATGGAGAAGCGAATAGCACTTTATACCACATCCCGGAAAGAACATAACCAAGGCGCAGTAAACCATTCAACACCTCCAATAACCATCTCACTCGAGTTTTGCTACAAGGCCCAAATAGAACCATATTATGTGTACATATAACCAACAAATCACAACCTCTCGTAGAATAGAAGAGTAACACATATGACACATCGGATACATATAAGATCAATTCTAACTGAATGACACACCTTTCATCATAACCGTGTCGAGTCAACAAATCCGACCCGGTGTAGGATACACATCCTCATTAGGCCTACCAATGAGCCCCCAAACCAACCCTGGTCATCCACAAATAGATAAATAACCCTTCAAAAGTCCAAAATAACCTAACCATAACACATACTATTATCTGTCTAGATTTGGTCACATTTTCACAGTATACAACCACGAAACAATCTGGTTTTGAGAACTCCCAGTCTCCAAATTCATAGAACACACGAATCATCATAGTTGATCCCAACTCCAATACTCGAATGTCTAACACCTCTCTCATGCGCGATCATCCCACGAGAAGTACTTCTATAATTCTTCTGTGCTACATAGGAAAAATTTAAATATTAGCAGTCTATCAACCAGGTGAGTACCGCAATACCAATGAACCATCCATATGTCAAAACTCAATGCGCCTTCTAAAATTAAACTCTTCTCAAGTAATACCAAGTAGCGCCAACATCTTAAATCGTTTGTGTTGCATAAATTCATGGCCTTCCTTTTAAAACTGAATTGTATACTTACAGATGCAAATCCCGATATCACACCACGCGCCGCCTCCATTAGGCCATCATATGAAAAGAACAAGAACCTCATAATCAACTCTGAGTCACCAGCAGAATACATACCTGATCAGTTAGAAACCTTCCATTTGGTCACATCCAAGAGAAAATCACAATACGCAACATGCTCCTCTCTCCAAAAGGAAATATCCATCTCAAATCATGGTAGAAAACATCGAGAACTCTCCAAAACCCATTTGCACAAAATCAAACCATAAAAACTGAATATCTCCAACTCAACCAAGCCACACAGGCTACTAAACCCAAGAGTAATGCCACAAAACACCTATAGAGATTCACCACATCATAAGTACCCAAAGAACCGGTCATATCCCTTACCGTGCTGACTTAACCTACTACCAAGTTGTCCTATTTCTCTGAGTTCCTTCCAAATTACCCTCAATGTGGCACTTCTACTTGCTAGCACCACGATCCTCCCCCAAAGCTCACCACCAGAGATCCTAGCATAAAACCACACTGCCCTAAGGCCTGTAAGTCACTTGGTTCCTTCTCAAGCACCCCATAAGTACCACAACCAGGACACCCGCTCTAAAGAAACCTTCTGTGAATCTAAATTCGTTTCCTTTACCTTTGTGATACTGAAATATAGAATCCATAGTGATACAAAAATATCGCGAGTGCTGAAACCATCCGACGCAAATATCGGATTCTAGCCATATACTAATTTCGAAAAAATTTCAATTGCTACATATAAATCTTAAACCCATTAGAACCTTCTCGAGAGGCACCGACTCTGCTCAAATCTCAATTGCACCACCCAAAAGGGCCGAACAACCTGTGCCCGATTAGCACAACAACACCCAAGATGTAACCATGTTTTAACGCAACCGAGTAAATTCCAACTCCATGTGCACTACATGCGTCACAAATAACAACTCAAATCATTCCATGATTCCCATATGCCCATAAAGTGTAACATAACCCATATCCAAAAATTCCTTTACTCGAGTCATCCTCGATCTCAACCTCTGCAAGTGAATTCTGATTCACAAGTATGCCTTAAATCGAAACCAATACAACACATAACCATGCAATCAAATCGTTGATAGCAGACTCCCCCACTTGGCTCAAATCCATATAACAAAACACTCGATAAATCATAATACCCATACTCTATTACTGCCATAATCCCGCACCAAAATTCAACTCAATCCTTCATAAGCTCATGTAACACAAACTATCTAATACTTCAAATCATCTGCAAATCTCGTATACATCCTCGTAACAGTTAAGCCAATTTCATCAAGCGATCCAAACTCAAGTTGCTACCCCATAACCCACCAATAAGAGAAAACTCTCCACAGAAACAACATAGGGATCACACAACCTCAGGACACCCGGCAGGTGATAACCCGCATACTTAACCTCAAATTGGCATCTTTCTATACCTTTCCACAACCACAACTACTACACAATCACTTAATTTCCTGAATTTGAACTCATCATCAAGACATGAAAATATAATTCTTCCAACCAATGAAACAACATGAAAGAATCCCTCAAAACCCTTATAACTCTAGACAATATGACATATCCAAAGAAATCGAGCATCCAATAATCCGCTCACATCCCAAGAAAAAATCATCCTGTTATATCAAAACCACCTGAACACATCCCACAGTCACTACATAATCATCATATAGCTATCTAACCACTCATTGAGCGATAAACCCCGCCTCATAGGGACACTACGGGACATATAAGTCCAAAAGCACGTGCTCACACAACCGAAATTCCTGTTTTCAAGCTACAGTCAAAACCTGACCTCAAGTCCTCCAGATTGGCCCATCATTAACACACATAAATCACATCTCGCACCTCATCCATGTAATCACAAGCTGTCGATGCAAAACTGATGCTGAGCGCTCATATACATATACGAGTGAGTGGAAGGAATTCAAAGAGATACACTTCAAGCTGATCAATGTCGCACGATAATGGAAAAGGATGAGAAGTTTATCCTAAATGCCATGTATCCTCTTGAAGATAGGTATGGACGTCATCAAACCAATACACAAGAATATACTAGACACTTGCTCATGACTCGTAGAACCTATGAACCTAGAGCTCTGATACCAACTTGTCACGATCCAAAATCCAACTAGTCGTGATGGCACCTAATCCCAACCTGCTAGGTAAGACAATTAAAAATAATCAGATTCAATGAGATTTAATGAGAAAAGAAGTATTAGCCAACAACAACTCATAACGACATAATAAAAGTGGCACAAGAAATAACTCAGAGATATGATTCTCAGCTAGTTCACAGTTACGAAAAGTACATATGTTTTTCAAATATAATAGTAAAACCCAAATCCTTCACTGAAATATGAGTAAGCAATAAACCTTTGATTTTTCCCAAAAACCTTTCAACAATAAATAAGATGTTTCATTATCAGGTAGCATGAGGAAAGCACGTCTCTATGCCTACATGTTAATGTGCATATGAAGTCATAAATGTCATAAAACCGTCTAACATGAGGAAATACATCTCTATGCATGTATGCCAAGTATGCATGTTAGATACAATGCGTCACAGTGATGAACTCATGTACTCACACTCTCAGAGTACTCAATCTCACTGTCTCACGCTCCCACTCATCACGTTCAATCATCGTAACGACCCGACCGGTCATTATGAGAATTTAAGCTCCGTTCTGTGGTATAAGGTCTTGAAAAGCTTTGCATTATGTATATCGACTTGCGTGCATAGTTGGATTCAGTTACCGGATGATCCTGAGTCGAATTGGAAGAAGGGTTTTAGTTTTGGAAGCTTAAGCGGTGGAATTTGACCGGGGGTTTTGAAATTTTATGTAAACGGCTTCGGAATATGTTTTGGATAATGTCAACAGCTCCGTATGGTATTTTTTACTTAGGCGCGCGTCCGTAATTGAATATGGAGGTCCGTAGAGAAATTTGAAGCAATTAGAAATTTGGAAAAATTGAAGTTTGGAAAATGGAGAAGTTTGACCATAGTTGACTTTTTTGGATATCGGGGTCTGAATGCGATTCCGAGAGTTGGAGTAGCTCCGAGATGTCAATTGGGACTTGTCTGCAATATTTGGCATCTTTCCGGGTTGAATTGATAGGTTTCGGCACGAGTTTAGAAGTTTGAAGATTTGAAAGTTCATAAGTTCGATTTATGGTGTGATCTATCATTTTGTCATTGTTTGATATGATTTGAGACCTCGAACGAGTCCGTGTTAGGTTATATGACTTGTTTGTGTGTTTAGACAGGGTCCCGGGGGCCTCGTATGTGTTCCGGGTGGGCTATGGGTCATTTTTCCCTATTTTTGAACTGCTGGTTCTGGTGTCTGATGTTCTTCATCGCGATCGCAGTGCTCTTTTCGCGATCGCGATTCATTTCTGCTGATCGCCTCATTTTCCTTCTACGCGTTCGCGTAATAGTCCTTGCGATCGCGTAGCTTTGTACTTTTCCCTCTTTGCGTTTGCCTCTTCTGTTTCGCATTTTTTGCATAGTAGAAACCAGACCTTGAGCACTGGTACTCGTTACTCTTCGCGTTCGCAGGACCTTATTTGAGATCGCAGAAGCCTGTCTATTCCTTATACGCGATCGCATATGCCCTTTCGCGATCGCCTAGTGAATTTTGGGCCAGTAACTATTTTCTTATACACGATCGCATCACTTCTCTCGCGATCAGGTTGAACAAATACTGGGCAGCCTTCCTTTTCCTTCTTCGCATTTGCAAGTGGTGTCCCGTGAGCGCGATTCATTAAACTCCTGGGCAGAATATAAATCTTTAAATCGAGGGTTAGGCCATTTCTACCATATCTTGACTTGTAGAGCTCGGTTTTGGGCGATTCTTTATGGGTTTTTCAAGAAATTCGATTGGGTAAGTGTTCTTCACCTAGAATTAAATATATTCCATGATTTACTCTTTGTTTTTATCATTTAAATTGTGTTTTTGGTTGGGAAAAATGTTGGTTTTGAAGAAATTTCCAAAATGAAATTTTCATGATTTGAGGGACGAAATGGCATCGAAAATTGATAATATTTGTAAGGTTGAACTCATATTGGAATGGATGTTCGGATTTTTGTAAAATTTGTCGGGTTCCGAAGTGCGGACCCGGGGGTGGGGGTGGGGTCATTTTTGTAAATATTGAAACTTTATTATCTGGAATAGTTCCTTATAAGTTTTATGTGTGTTTTGAAAATTTTCTAGTTGGTTTTGAGCCGTCCGGAGGCCTTTTCACCCGAGAAGTCCATTTTAGAGTACCGGGTTGTCGTCTTTGAGGTAAGTATCTTTCCTAACCTTGTGTGGGGGAATTACCCCTTAGGATTTGAATCTTGTATGTTGATTGTAGTCCGTGTATACGAGGTGACGAGTGTGTGCTCGGACTTATTTGTAGAAGGTTGACCTTTTAGGGTACTTAGGTCCTTATATTCACCTTGTATGGAGTTTTTCTTGATACGCTTGACTTCTTATTTTCTACTTTCACCTGTACATGCTTTGATTAGAGATAATTGCTTTAGGATTTACCCTTACCGCCTACTTGACCCTGATTTGACTTAATCAAAGGTTCTACCTCTTCTATCTTCATGCTATATTTTCATAAATTTCCTAGATCATTGATATTAGTATTATCTATCCTATAATTGCTTAGCCTTGATTGGAGTTACGAGAATCTTTTACTTCTTACCCTCATTTGAAGTGTTGAATATCTCTCAAAATTGCTCAACCTCATAAGGAGTTTAGATAACTTATATGTTAGTCGACTTGTCCTTACTTGGAATTATTTGACTTGTGTTGGCTTGAATATTGTAGATTCATTTCTACGTTTTTTTTCCTGGTTAAGTTGTTCTCTTTACACTTAGCGTTCTTTACTGTGATTATTCCTTGTGAACAATGTTCTACTGTTTCTTTGTGAATTGAAGTTCTTGTATGATTTATTCGCCGAACTTTGTATTGTTGTCATGGTTGCTTTGTATTTGATGTGGTGATATACGAGTTTTCTGCCGTGTTACAATTATTGTTTTTGTTTGTTGCACTGCATATTTAAATTGGGACTACTGACGTATTCCGGGAGATCCCCCTGTATTGCATATTTAAATTGGGACTACAAACGTATTCCGGGAGATCTCCATGTACTGCATATTTAAATTGGGACTACGAACGTATTCCGGGAGATTTCCCTGTACTGCATATTTAAATTGAGACTGCGGACATATTCCGGGAGATCCCCTGTATTGTATGATAAATTTGGAATTATGAGACGGGATTCCGGTAGATTTTATTAAAGAAACTATGTTGGAAGGACATTGATTTGGAAAGTCCAATTGAAAAACATTTATCTTGAATGAAACTATGTTGAAGTATATTTCTTCGGAAAAGTATATTTGAAAAGCGTTTATGTTGAAGAAAAACAATG
This sequence comes from Nicotiana paniculata, assembly GCA_005239505.1. Taxonomy (NCBI): domain Eukaryota; kingdom Viridiplantae; phylum Streptophyta; class Magnoliopsida; order Solanales; family Solanaceae; genus Nicotiana; species Nicotiana paniculata. Next base: position 44,809 of record ML362415.1, read on the forward strand.
TTTGAAGGACATTTTCTTTGAAAAAGTATATTTGGAAAGCATTTATCTTGAAGAAAACTATGTTTGAGAGACATTTACTGGGAAAATATATTTCAAAAGAACTTTCCATTAAAAAGGATTTATACCTTAAAGCTTTCAGTATAAAAACTTGCGGGTGAAAGTTTATACTCAAAGATTTTGATCAATTTATTGGGATTGTTGGCTAAGGCCTGATGTGGAGACTATTGTAGTGCTGAGTTACTACTTGCTCTTACTGTATTGTGTGATTTTCGGGCTTGGGTTGTGTTCCCGTCCATCCTTCGGTGTATTATTTGGTGATCCGTTGATGTTACTGTTTATCCTTCCTTATTGTAGTTGTTCTGTTGTTAGCCATATTGTGTAGATATTAGATAGATGTTATGTCTCCGCTATTTCTGTACTTATGCCTGTCTAGTTTATTAGACCAGTGGGTGTCTTGACTATTCCTCGTCACTACTTCACCGAAGTTAGTCTTGATACTTACTGCGCACCGCTGTGGTGTGCTCATACTACACTTCTGCATATTTTTGTGCAGATCTAGGTATTGATTGTTAGTAGTTGTTCGGATCCTTGCTGAGGAGACTCAAGGTAACCTGCTGCTGTGTTCGCAGGATTCGGAGTCACCTTCCTATTTTGTATTTATATTGTTTTTACTTACTTCCAAATAATTGTATTTAGAAATTGTAGTAAACTCTGTAGAGCTTATGACTTGTACTACTGGGTTTTGGGAATATGTTCATTGTATAAAGAATTCTTTTTCAGAAAGTATTAGATTTTATTTATTATTGTTTCTATTCCATGAATGTTAGGCTTACCTACTCCTTAAGACTAAGTTCCATCACGATACCCAACGAAGGGGAAATTTGGGTCGTGACAATCACTCAATACACTCAGTCACTCAACACTGTACAGGGAAGATACATCCCAAACACTAATAAATCCTTCTGCAACACACAACCTTATTCCATCATAAGTTAATAGCAATTGTGCTCGCTGTGGGTGTGCAGACTCCCAAGGGGAAGATCCAGCCTAAGCGCTATAATAAGCTAATCATAACATGAATCAATAAAGTATGTTGCGGCGTGCAGCTCAATCCCATCGTGAATCAATAATACCTACTACGGCGTGCAACCCGATCCCATCAATATCACTCACAATCCGGCCCTCAGGCCTCAACTCAGTCATTAATCTCTCCAGTCTCTCGGGCTCGCAATGTTAGGAATATCAGCCCAAAAATGATGATATGATGTATGAATAAATAGCAACACAGACTGAGATATGATATGCAAATGAATGAGTATGACTGAGTATGTAATTACAATTTAAGAAAATAACTCAACAGCGAATATGACTCAGTGGGTCCCAATAGAATAAGCATATAGTCTAAACATGATTTCTGACATGGATCAGAACTCAATTACTCTAGCACGTATAGATTTCGTGGATAAAAAAAAGATTAGGTAACTACACAGTATCACAGATTCAACCAAGTCATAATTCACACGGTGCACGCCCCCATGCCCGTCACCTTAATGCTAACACATAACATGTATATTCAGGAATTCATACCCTCAACACAAAGTTTAGAAGTGTTACTTATCTCAAACAAGCCGAATCTAGTACCAAGCAAGCCTAACTACACTCCAAAAACAACATCCCGCGTTTACCAACCTATGAATGGCTCGAAACTATCCAAAAGCAACTCAAGAATATCAAATAATGCCAAGGGAAAGAAATCTAATTGATAAAGGTGGAATCTTTAATCAAAACCCCAAAGTCAACAAAAAAGTCAAACCCGGGCCTGCACCTCGAAACCTGACAAAACTCACAAAATACGACAACTCATTCAATTCCGAGTCCAACCATACTAGTTTCACTCAAATCCGACTCTGAATTGATGTTCAAAGCTCAAAAATTCACTTTATGAAACATTAGACAAAAACCCTCAATTTCTCTTTTGAGTTCATCCACCAAATGCCAAAAACGAGAAGAATAGATTCATGGAATATAATAAAAACCGAGTACAGAACACTTAACCCAATCCATATGGTGAAAATCGCTCAAATCAGAGTTCCCTAGCTCCAAAACTGTTGAAATGAGCTTATAAAAAACTGCCCAATAAAAACACTAATGTGGTCGCTAAAAGTCCAATACCGGTCGCTAAAGGTGTGCGCCAGAATTTGCTTGCACCAGCAATTTTTTTCCACTAAAAAGACTCTAACTCCTTTATATGAACTCGAAATTTGACGATTCTTGCTCCTATGAGTCACAAATAATAATAATACAATCTCATCGTTCAGTCGAAACTCAATTTGGAGCTCATTTGCTCAATGCGATTCCAACTTCGGTCGCTAAATAATTAACTCATGCTTCGCCAGTAAAAACCCAATCGCGACTTAATAAAATTAGACCAAACATTCCATATCACTCCGATAAATCATTATCAAACTCCCGAAAGTCTCGAAATCGAATTTCGATCTCTAGAACTAAAAATGGACCTTTGGATCATTATATGCTTATGCTCAGAACAAATGCCAAAACACCAAACACATTAAAAACCCATATGAAACTCACTTGAGCCTCTCTGGACCTCGTCTAAATATACTAATAATCCCTATAACATAACATGGGCCTACTCGGGGCCTCAAATCATGCATAACAACATCGAAATGATGAATCGCCTCAAATCAAACGTAATGAACTTTGAATCTTTCAACTTCCAAAACTCGTGCCGAAACATATCAAATCAACCCGGAATGAACTCAAATTTTGTGTACAAGTCTCAAATAACATAAAGAATCTATTCCAATTCCCAGAACAACAATTTGAATCCAATATCATCAAAGTCAATTCTCGGTCAAACCTATGAACATTCCAAACCTTCAAATTTCCAACTTTCGCCAATTAGTGCCGAAACCTTCTAGAATTATCCAAATGCAAATCTGAGCCTACAACCCGAGTCCAAAATCACCATATGGACCTAACAGAATCATCCAAACTCTAATCCGAGGTCAAATACTCAAAAGTCAAACTTGGTCAACTATTCAGACTTTAAAGGTTCAATCATTAAGTTCATTCTTCCAAATCAATTCCGAATAACATGAAAGCCAAGACTGATGATTCACACAAGTCATTATACATAATACGATGCTGCTCAAGACTTCAAATAGTTGAACGGAATGCAAATGCTCAAAATGACCAACTGAATCATTACAACCACCCCGTAGGTGATAACCCACCTGCTTAGACTCAAACTGGTATCTCTCTATGACCCCATCACAGCCACCACCACTATGAAATCATTTAATCTTCCCGAGTCTAAATTCAACAATACATAAGAAACTACTTCAACATTTGTGCAACATGAAAGATCTCTCAACACGCTTATAACTCGAGACTTTGCAACACATCAAGACAGCAATCAAGCATCCATAGTCCTTTCTCATCCCAAGAGAAATTCTTCTCGTCATATCCCAACCATCAAAGAACCTCCCACAATCACATAATATTCTTCATATAGCTATCCAACCATTCACTGAGCCATCAATCCCACTCCTAGGAACACTACCAGACATATAAGTCCAAATTCACATACTCATACAACTGGCCTATCTCCACAACACAAAGAACACATCCTGCACCTCATTCGTGACATCACAAGCGGTCAATGCACAACTAGTACTAAGTGCTCAACATAAAATACAAGTGGATGGATGGAATTCAAAGGAATACACTTCCAGCTGAATTAATGTCGCACGATAAAGAAAGAAATATGGAAAGTTTTCTTGATACCCTGTAGCCTCTCGAAGATTGATATGGACGTCATCACACCATTCTACAACACTCTACTAGACACTTTCTCATGACTCGTAGACTTTACGAACTTAAAGCTATGATACTAGCTTGTCACGACCCAAAATCCACCTAGTCGTGATGGCACCTAACCCAAACCGCTAGGTATGTCATATAACAGTCAACACAACTCCAACGAAATTTATAAGAAATCAATAAGTGAAATAACCCAAGTTCCATATATTAACCCAAGGAATGGTAGCACAAGTAATGAGCCACTAAGACTTAGATTTACAAAGCTAGTATGAAAATAAATACAACATATGTTTGGAATATACATAAACTGATTACAAATCAAAGACTACCAAGGAAAAGTGGTAGCTATATCCGGAAAGCAGGTACATCATCAATGCCAGCTTCCACCATCCATAACTCAGTTTCAAGATCTGCACACAAGGTGCAGAAGTGTAGTATGAGTATAATCGACCCCATATACTCAATAAGTAACAAACTTAACCTCATACTGAAAGCAGTGATGAGCTCGGAAGAAGGTCAGTGTCAAACATCAATAATCAATAATAACACGGGATATAATAATGCAATAACATATGTCATGTTCAGCTCGTTCACAAATACGGGAGATTTGACATGCTTTACAAGTATACCAGTTAAAGCCCAAATCTTTCTTCGAAAACAAAAATACTGTTATTTTCAAAACTTTCAACAATAGACCAGATATTTCATTACCGTCTAGAATGAGGAAAGATACATCTCTATGCCCACATGTCAAGTCAATAACATCATAATGAAGCTATTAAGTACACTGACACTCATCACGTTCATGGTTCCTGGCACAAATTCTCCTCACAAAAGTACATATAAATGACTGTGCAAGCGCTCATTATAATATCATACTCTGGAGGGGCGAATTCTGACCCAAGCGCTAATAATTAATCAATATCAATCTATTGCAGCGTGCATCCCGATCCACCATAACTCACAAATACGGCTCTATGGGCCACATCAGTCATGAACCGCTCAAGTTCCAATGGCTCACATCACATAAAACGCAGTCCAAACAATATCATATAGAGACGGCAATAACAACATGTGATATGAAAAATAAATAATGTACATAGACTGAGATATAATATGCAAATAAAGATTTATTACTAGGAAAATGACTGCTGCTCAAGTCTCAATTAACCACATCCCGCAGTACTCAGTTCAATAGTGTTACATGTATTAGGCATCCACAACATGTGAGAAGTCATTATAAGAAGACACCGAGACAGAGATATCATACACAGACATAGCATCGTGACTGAGTGTATGTCTACAATTCAGGAAAACAACTCAAAAATAGTAAGAATAGACCTATTATGTTTTAAATAAATAAGTACGTAGCCTAGACATTATTTCTTACATGAATCATAGCTCAAATAGTCTTACACATAGAGAAAACACAAATGTAACGAGGCGATAGCAAAACAAGTCCCATAATAATTAAAGTCTATCCGGATCATGAATACACCGCTGCTCGCATACACGTCTGTCCCCTAGCACGTACGTCGCCCCCAACACATCTCAAATAACATAGTTCTCAAGGATAATTACCCTCAAATTCAAGTTTAGATATGTTACTTACCTTGAACAAGCAAAATCAATATCGAGCAAGCCAAAACAATATTCTAAAAATACCATCTCGCGCAAATCGACCCCTGAACTGCTCGAAACTAGCTAAAAGCAACTAAAAATATCAAATAGCACCATAGGAAACAAATATAGACAATAAAGGTTGAATTTTAAATCAAATACTCAAATTCAACCTAGGCCCGTACCCCGGAACCCGACAAAACTCATAAATTTCACTCGTTTAGATTCATCAATTAAATGCCAAAATCAAAGATGGAATCATGTAATGTAATCAAGTCTGAGTTAAAAATACTTACCCCAATCAAAATCGTGAAAATTCCCTCAAATATTTCCTAAATCCGAGCTCCCAGACTCAAAATGTGATAAAATGAGTAAAACCCTTGAATATAATTTCTTATAAGGACTGCCCAGATAAACATATCGCAATCAATAAAAAGCCTTCGCGAGCGTGTAGAAGGAAGCAACACTGCCCGAAATAAGACTTTGCATTTGCGGATCTGCCCTCACGAACGCGCTGAACAACATCGCAATTGCAATGTCCAGATGCGACCACAAAAAACTAATCACCCAACCATCGTGAAAATGACTCTGCTCCGCGAACACGACGTGCTACGCAACAAACCTTCGCAAATGCGGTGTTCCTATCATGAATGCGTAGAGTAAAAAAACCCAACTCCCACATACACATCGCAGTCGCACCTTTGTTATCGCGAAGAACATCTGGAGTATCACAAAACCAGCAACTCATGCAACCTCCGAAATGGTTTGAAATCAATCTGAAATACACCCGAGCCTTTCGGAACCCCGTCCGAACATGCCAACAAGTTCCAAAATGTAACACGGACCTACTCGAGGCCTCAAATCACACATTACAACATCAAAAAACACTAATCGCACCTCAATTCAAGCTTAATGGACTATTTCAAATTTCTAAATTCCAAACATACGGTGAACACGTCTAATCAACTCGGAATCGCCTCAAATTTTGCACACAAGTTCCAAATGACGTAACAAACCTATTCCAACTTGCGAAAAAATAATCCGAACCTTATATCATCAAAGCCAAACCTGGTCAACCTTATGAACTTCTAAACCTTCAAATTGCCAACTTTTTTCAATTAGAGCCAAAACCTTCTATAAACATCCAAATGCAAGTCCGCGCATACGCCCAAGTTCAAAATAACCATCTGCACCTAATGGAACCATCAAAACTCTGATCCAAGGTGAAATACATAAAAGTCAAACTTGGTCAACTCTTCCAACTTAAAGCTTCCTAGTTGAGAATCATTCTTCCAAATCAATCCCGCACCACTAGAAACCAACATCGATGATAAACACAAGTCATAATACAGAATATGAAGCTACTCATGACCACAAACTATCAAACTGAATGCAAATATTCAAAATGATCTATCAAATTGTTACATCAATATGATGCATCAAAACTCAAACCTAATGTCTTATCCTTATAAAGGTGTGTGGAAGTTATAATGTATTGGGACTTAAACCCAATATTTAATTCATAAATTGGTACTCAAACTCAATGTCTTAAAACCTCTTTCAAAATATTACTATTTCTCGAGCAAATCTGAGGTATTTCTATTATATAGAAGAGCCAAGTTGGTCGACCAAGGATAAAAGAGTAATTTTATATTTTTATTAAAATTACCATTATACAAATAGGCGGCGGTAAACACAACAGATTCTAGAAGCATCCTTCAATCCTTCTCATTCCGAAAAAGCAGGTGCAAGATGACTCTTTTATTCCAACAATCTTCATTAGTTTATACTACTCTTTCATTTCTCTCATCTTTTCAACTGGGTTTTTTTATTTTAATTTTTGCCCAAATTGTCTTCCGTTTTCTTTAGATCTTTAAATTTTGTGGCTGAAATTTTGCCTAACCCTCTTCAATCTACTTCCAAGTTTATAATTTGTTTAATCTGCTATCAACTAAAAAAAGTCTTGATTTTTTTCAAACTCAGACACTAGATATTTTCGTTTCTATGCATGTTAATGTGTCAAGAGAGAAACTTTAATGGATTTTCTTTTCAGCATTTTAAGTATAATTCTTCTTTTGCTACTTGATATCATCCTCATTTTTTCAGTTTTGTTTCTTATTGGGAAATTTATGCTCCTTCTCTATTTTTGTGCATAAATTTATTTATCTTGCACTAAACTTTATGGAAGTCTTAAATTTGGTTGTGCATTGGGCCAAACTGGGTCCTTTTCGTAGAAGTACAACAGATTGTGTTATTGCTCTGTGTGCATAAATTTTTTTATCTTGCACTAAGGGATTAGTTCGTTATTCATTCTAGGTCTTCTTAATCATAATTGGACGCACTACCAATTCATATCAGGTCTTCTCTCAAAGTTTGATTATGTAATTATATAGTATATAGTATGTTCACCTAAGTTGTTTTGATTGTGATGTATGCCAATGAAATTCAATTTACATTTTACGTATTGTATATCCAAATTAATTAATTTTAAACATGTAGTTAGAATTCGAGTTTAGAATCTTTTTCAAGCCTCGATCTTAAGAAAAATGGTCACTTAATTGAAATTTATTTTTTTAATGTATAAGTTCAGTTATTTGTATTGAATAATGCTAACTTAGCTGACAATAATTTTTTCTGCGTATTTCTTGTAAATGTTTGGCCCGTAAACAGCACAACATAAATCAAAAGTTGCAGCATGTTAGCCTAATGAAAGTTACACAAAATGATAGCTCTCTAAAAACCCAAAAAACCTAAAAGCGTGGTCTTAAAGCCGATATAGAACCAATAGATAGGGGCAAGGTACTTTAATAATTGATGGCTTTGTGAATTTCTAAGATAGACCAAAACCTATGCTAAAATACATGGAGACTTGCATAGAAATTCCCTCTATATGCTTTGATAAATAATTTTGCTGGTTTAGAACTTTCTTTCTAAAATCGAGAAAATAAGGTCACATCAAGCTGATTTATTTTCTGTTTAATAAAGTAGGCATACTCCTTATTGAGGACTGCAGTTGTTTTGGAGTAGAGGGAAGAGTTAGAGTTTTAAAATTCTCTTTTGGTTTGTGTACATAAATTTTATTTCAGTAATTATGTAATATTTTATTTGTGACAACAGTGATATCTTTGTGTGTTGCCAAGTCTTTTTGGCAGCTATATTAGTTGAATAGAAGTTTTTTCCATGTCAAATGTGAACAAGGATAAAGAGGGTCTTAAGTTAGCATCTATGATTATATCTTAAAATTAAAGGTGAACAAGAACAAGAAAGACGACTGTGCAGCCAGGGACTAGGATTCAGCAGTTCATGGATGACAGATCAAGAAGTCAGGTATTATCATGACATGTGCATTTGAAATAAGTATAGTAGTCTCACAGTTTGATGATTCATGCCACCATAATACTTAGCTTGAATATCTCGACTAGATCTTCAATTTATTTGCATTGTTCAAATGCGATATAGAGTATAGAAATAACTATAATGAAGTTACTCATGTATTTTTGCTATAACTGAAAAAAAATAATTCTTTATGATCATATACTTGGTTATAAAAGCAACAAATAGGTATTGACATTCTCTTTTTATTGTTTTCCCTGTCTTCTATTCGCCCCTTTCCCCAAACTTTAGTCTTAGCATCCTTTGGATCTTCAATTACTTGCATTGTGTTAAGGTCGAAGTTTTCTTGAATTTAACAGTGGTTGAGTTGAAGAGAATAAGGTGAAAACTATAGAGAGTTTGTTAGATATATTATTTTAGTCAGAATAACAAATCCATTAATCGTTCGCATGACACGAATCAACATTTTATACTAATCGGTGAGCGATTAAACTCTTCATAAAGTGCCTTGTTTACAGTTGAAGTAATGTATTACTATTTTGTATTAATTATTTCAGTATTGAAGTTTTATTAATCAATTTGTTCATTGAGTCGTGTATTAATTTTGTGAATATTAGTTATAGATAAAAATATATCGATGTATTATCTTTGAATGAATAATTTCAGAGTATAATGGAATTTAACTTCCAGTTTCTCACTATCTTCTATGAAGCTGCTTGATAAGGATTTTCTTATCTAGAGTCCCTCCCATCTTTCTGTCTTTTCTGGCCCGGAAGAAGCTATACTAAACTAATATTGTTATTATTACCGGATCCTACACACTAATCCATGTCATTTGGGCATCCTATTTACCAGAGATCTATGCTCTTAGCTTCTTTTAAATAAATATGCTCCAAAAGGACCAAACCATGCAACTTCTTAACTGATCAAAGAAAACATATAGTAACTTATTCTAAGCTGTTGCTATCCAAACTAAGGCTGCACGGTGAATACTTGAATCTATTTTGTATAAATGTTATGTACAGTAGCTTGTTATCAATCTTTTTTCTTCCACTATATTTTTTTAATCTTTATTTAAACGGCAAATAGAAGGTTTAGTAGAGTCTTGCGGATCGGTACAGAGACGTCTGTACTTATCTTCGAGAGGCTGCGGAACCCTTAGGAAAATCTCACATTTTTAAAATTCTTGTCGTGTGAATCCATTGTATTCAGCCAAGAGCGTAACTTTTGAATTCCTTCCATGTATTCGAGCGCTCCCGAGAGCGCCTGGTATCAGCTGTGCATCGACGGCTTGTGGTTTCCATGGATGAGAAATGATTTTGGCATGTTAATAATGGGCCAGTCTGGAGGACTTGAGGCTAGATTTATTTTGTGGCTTGATTGCTGAGATTTTCGTTGTGTGGGTACATGTAATTGGGGACTTATATGTCCGTTTGTGTTCTTATTGATGAGAATTGGTGACTAGATGCCCATGTGGTGGGTGTGATTTGATGGTTAGATGTGTTCAGATTGTGAATTGTGTCAAAAGGGTTGGCTGGAAATGTGGTAAGATTTCTTGAGTGTTTGATTTCTATCTCGATATGGTATGTGACCTCAAGTTGTGAGTATGATTGGAAGACCTCTCATGTTGTGTAGTTGTGGAGTGAAGCGGATGTCACTGGTAAGTTATTTGTCCAAGTTTTTACATGACATTTCATTTACATTTCTTACCTTTTACAAATGCCGACTTACATGGCACTTTACTGCATAATACCTCTACTTTATCAAATTTTATATTGGTGGTTTGCTGCAAGTTCTATTCTTTGGCTACCTTATGTGACAAGAATTGAGTTGGGCTAATGCGAAGAAATACTTTTTACAGGTGCAATGTTATTGTCATAGCCTGCAAAAATGGAGACTTATTGCAGCATTATAGTTGTATTACAGTCTGTCAATACGCAAATAGTACATACCTAGACAGGTTAGTGTGAGGGATGTAAAGAATGTGCGATTTTGCACGTTGTTTTGAAATAGTTAATAGGCAATGTTATATATATCTGGTTTGGTACTACTTATTTACATGTTTCAATCTCTTCTTTCTGCAATTGCATGTCAAAACAAAGATAGTAATATTAAATTACTGTTCAAGCTTTTATAACATTGGGCCCGTGCTAAACGCGGGCCAAAACTATCTTGTGTAACATATAGAATGTTTGTCTCTAGCATGTCTTCACGAGCTTGTTGAAGTAACACCACTTCTTGTGTCATATTTAGCTCAGTGAACTTTGGCGAGATAAAGATTGTCTACTACTATAAATATTTTATTTAATATATCATAATTGACCAACATAAAATTACCACATAAGCATAGATGAAAATCATTTTATAAATAAAAGTTAGACTAGTGTCGTATTGTTTTGTCAATTATATTTTACACCCTAGATATATGTTAACCTATTGCAGTATCATTCCATTACTTTTGCGAATAACATAAATGCGGATAAACAAAAGAGTTAACTTAAAATAAGAAGCAACGTGATTATACTATACTTGAAATAATTGACAAACCTATCCTGAATAATTTTCAAAGAGAAGGACTAATAAGTTTAGCACTCTCATTTAACCAATGCAATCTATGTATGCCAAACTTATAAGGTAAAGGATATTGGTATAAGAAAACAAAATTTTACAGTTGAACTTAAAGAAGTCCCTATTGTAACTTATATTTTTCCCATAAGCAAACATAAAGAATCTGGTAGTAAAGCACCCAAAGACATGTAGATATAACAAATTCTTTTGTAACTACGCTAGTATAGATAGCTCTAAAGAAAGCACACTAACCACTGCCATACTCTCAACAGTGCCAATTGGATCCATTAAGATTTATAAACTCTGTTTCATCAGCTTTTCTTAAGTAGGACATATTTGTAGACGGACGGAACTCGGTTGATTAAAGCTCGTGCTAATAACTTGTTATGAAATAATATGAAACAAAGTAAAATAAGAGGAACTTAGAAAGAGATAATTAATAAATTGTCATGACCCAAAATTCACCTAGTCGTGTTGGCACTTAACCCAACCCGCTAGGTAAGCCAAACAATATAAATTACAACTAAACTGAGAAACCAACAATATAAATAATAGAAACCACAATCGAATTCGATACAACTACCCAAGGACCGGTAGTACAAGTCATGAGCCACTATGGTTTGGATTTACAAAATCAATATGAAGATAAATACAATATCTGCTTAAAGTTTACATAAACACAACTTAACTCTTAAACTACCATGAACAAGATGTAGCTTGAATTTGGAACACAGGTACATCTTCAATGCAAGGCTTCGTCTTTCACAACTAAGCAACTTCAAGATCTGCACGCAAGGTGCACAAGTGTAGTATAAATACAACCGACCACATGTACTCAGTAAGTATCTTGACTAACCTCGGTGAAGTAGTGGCGAGGTTTCAAGTTAAAGATACTCACTTACTATGTACTTGTGCAGATAATAAGCAGGAAAAACAAGGCAAAAAATATGTCGAATAATGGTAAGAGCATCAAGTGGAGAGTTATGGAGCAAGCTAGCAGACATGGAAAATAATACATAACCTCATAACCATTTCTACAAAGGAAACATTAAGCATGAAGTACGTTCAAGGATCATAACAAACATCACTAGCAAATACCGTTGCGGCATGCAACCCTATCCTAATCTCACTGTTGCGGCGCGCAACTCAATCCCAATAACAATTAACGTTATTGAGGTGTGCAATCCGATCCCAATATCAATTAACACTATTGCAGCATGCAATCCGATCCCGATATCAATATATATATATATATATATATATATATATATATATATATGTCACGACCCCAAATCTAAACTAGTCGTGATGGCGCCTATCGTGGAACTAAGCCAGCCACATTAACACTCATCGTAAAGAATCTTTCATTTATATCATTTCTAAACTGTAACCCGTAAAGGTTTCATTTAAATTACCTTTTAAACAGACAAAGCTACACCATATGTTTAAAATACAACCCCAAGATCCCGGAGTCACTGGTCATGAGCATCTACAAAAAATATACAAGCTAGAAAATAAACTCTATAATAGTAACCAAGAGAGAGCAGGGTTGCGGACGCGTGAAACTACCTCGCAAAATCTCCGAGAAGTCTCTGGACCAGATAGACAGATCACTCTGCCCTAGCACCTGGATCTGCACACAAGGTGTAGGGAGTAATGTGAGTACGCCAACTCAGTAGTAATGAAAATAAATTATGTCTGAGCAGTAAGAAACACATAAAGTCAAATCATCAATTTACAATAAGCACAATCTTTCTTTCCAACAGTGTATACGTTAAATCATCACGCTTAAAAAGCCGATTTCAGTGAAATCCTTTGAAAAAAATGTAATTTCCAACATTTTCAATAAAATGTCCAAGAAGTTTAGTGTAAAATGATATGAATCATAAGTAGCCACTAGGGAAAAAACATGAATAATAAACTGCCCCTCGGGCATAACATCACTCAGAATCATCCCCTCAGCATGCCTCACAATCACTCATAATCAGCCCCTCGTACAACCACACAGCCACTCATGCCTCCCAATCACTCATCACTCAGCACCTCGACACTCGCACTCAGTAGGTACCTGCGCTCACTAGGGGTGTACAGACTCCGGAGGGGCTCCTACAACCCAAGCTCTATATCACTGCGGTGTGCAGCTCGACTCAATATCGTTGCGTGCAGTCCGATCCATATGTCTCGGTGCGGCGTGCAACCCGATCCAACATATCTCGGTGCGGCGTGCAACTCGATCCATATATATATATATATTTCTGCGGCGTGCAGTTCGATCCATATATACTCCTCACAATATAGGCTTTCGGCCTCACTCAGTCAAAAACCTCTCAAAAGCCACGGGCTATCAGTAAAATGGGGTACTTGACCCAAAAATATCATTTTATGCATCAAAGTAGTGTAAATGAGACTGAGTTTTAAATCAGTTAAGCATAATATGACTGAGTGTAAATTATAAGTCAACATAGTGAGGAATAGCAGTAAAAATCCCCCACGGGGTCTAAAAACATGGCACGAGGCCCAAATACGGCATTCCGCCCAAAACATAGTAATAATCTTTAAACATGAAATATCATATGGTTTATAATCAAATATGCAACTTAATAGTTGCTACGGGACGGACCAAGTCACAATCCCCATCGGTGTACGCCACACACTCATCATCTAGTATGTTCGCCACTCCAAAATAGTGATACAGTGTGAAGTCTGGGGTTTCATACCCTCAGGACAAAATTTTACAGCCATTACTTACCTTAAACCGGCCCGAAAACTACTCCGCGATGCTCTTGCCCCTTGAATCGGCTCCTGAATGCTCCGAATCTAACCAAAACCAGATTAATAACATCAATATATGCTAGGGAGACGAAACCCGTTCGAAAATTATCAAGATTAGGCACAAATCCCAAAATTGGCCAACCCCGATCCCCGGGCCCATGTCTCGAAATTCGATAAAGATTACAAAACCGGAATCCTTATTCTCCCACGAGTCTATACATACCAAGAACATCAAAATCGGACCACAATTTCCCCTTCAATTCCTCAATTAAAGTCTCCAATTTCCCATGCCCTAACTTCCCCAATTTACACCTCAAAAACATGTAATCTAGTCGGATTATTCGATGATAATTCAATATTATGGAGTAGAAATGATCACAAGTGACTTACCTCAAGATTTCCCATGACTTCTTGCTCAAAAATCGCCCCAAGCCGCGTTCTTTTCGTCCAAAAATGTTGAAATGAGCTAAAAGAACAAGACAGCTCAATAAAAACACGAATCTGGTCGCTAAAAGCCCAAATCCCTCTCTAAAAGTGCCAAATCTGGTGGCTAAAGGTGCACACCAGATCCTGTTGCACCAACAATGTTTATTTTCACTAAAAATGTTCTAACTCCACCATAAGAACTCGGAATTCAATGATTCATGTTTCTATGAGTCACAAATAATAATACGAACATAGCTCTTCAATGGAAACTCAATTCGGAGCTCATTTGCTCAGTGAGATACCCATTTCGCTCGTTAAACAATTAATTCATGTTTCGCGTCAAAAGCCCAATCGCGACTTCATGAAATTAGACCAAACTTTTCAGATCACTCCTATAATTCATTATCAAAATTCCGGAAGTCTCGAAATCAAATTTCGATCTCTAGAACTAAAAATGGAGCTTTGGATCATTACATGCTTATGCTCACAACGCCAAAATCTTCGAAAAACTCTTCCAAAACTTATCCGAGCCTCATGGGACCCCAACCAAGTATACTAACAAGTCCCATAATACGACACAAACTTAGTCGATGCCTCAAATTATATCAAACAATGCTAAAACCGTGAATCACACCCCAATTCAAGCTTAATGAAACTAAGAACTTTCAACTTCTATATTTGATGCCGAAACCTATCAAATCAAGTCCGATTAACTTCAAATTTTGCATACAAGTCACAAATGACACAACAAACATATTCCAACTTCCGGAATTCCATTCCGACCTCGATATCAAAATTTCCACTGTCGATTGAGAAACACCAAAATTTCAATTTCGCCAATTCAAGCCTAATTTTACCACGGACCTCCAAATCACATTCCGGACCCGCTCCCAAGTAAAAAATTAGCTATTGGATCTAACCAAATCATAAAAATTCAAATCCGAGATCGAATACTAAAAAGTCAAAACTTGGTCAAATCTTTCATATTTAAAGCTTCAAGCTGAGAATTGTTCCTCCAAATCTATTTCAATTATCCTGAAAACCAAAACCGACGATTTACATAAGTCATAATACATCATAGGGGGCTAGTCATGCCCGAGAACTTGTGATCAAAGTGCAAATGCTCAAAACGATCGGTCGGGTTATATATATATATATATATATATTGTAACGACCCGACCGGTCGTTTTGAGCATTTGCACTTTGCTCACTAGTTCTCGGGAATATATATATCATTCATATCAAATCATTCAACAACGACCAAGCACGGGAAAGTTCACAACAAAACACCAAGAAAAAGAACACGCGGAATTCAACTAGGGAATACAAACTCAAACCAAGTTAGATGAACAACACGACATCCCAAAGCTAGTCTTTCACATATAAAGACAAAGCATAACACGCTAAGAAAAGAAGTGTAGAATATGAAACGAGGAAATATATACGTAAGGTAAAAAGAGGTATCAAGTATAGGTGGGTAATAAGTGAAATGATATAACAAGTAGATGCATGAATCAAGTAAAGACATATAGCAAGAGAAGGCAGGTAGTAACTGAAGGCATGTAACAGGTCAAGACATTTAATAAGCAAATCATGTAACACATAGAGGAATGTAACATGTAGGGGCTAATAAGAAGTAAAGGCATGACTTCGAAGAGGACACGTAACAGAAGTAAATCAAGTAAAAGTGTAGGAGTAACAGTAACCGACAAGATGAAAGCATAGCTATAACAATAACAAGACAAATGGAAAACACAAAGGGAACTACATAAGGAACATTAATAGGAATGTAGCATACAAAACATCAAACATTAATAGAAATCAAGGTGCGAGCATGTAAGTGTTCAATGAACGAGTAATCATAACAAAAATCCAACTCCCATTCTTCTCAAACGGTAACAACCGGGCGATCTTATTCCACACTGCACTACAATACCATCGTGCCAACATCATATCAACCGCGCAAGGCCCCAATCATCATCTCTTATTGCGGATAAAGAAACTCGAGTAACATGACAATTACAGGTATAGATATAGGTTCGTGATTCTACGACCAAGTTAAGTATGCAAACGAATCTCAAATATAGCAAATTAAATATTTTAAAAGATGTCATATATTCTAATGATTTCTAACACAGTTAATTAAGTTTATTAGTCCTTAAATTAAATGAAGCATAAGTTAAGGGATCACCAAATTCAACAAAGTCACAAAGAGGCATATAATTTCCCCTCCCGAGCATGGAAACCCTGACACATGTATATACACTCATTACTACATATATACATAACCCCTGCATGTAGCAAATAATATTATTTAGTAGGAAAAATTTCCCCAACAAAGCTAGACAAGAAACTTACCTCATTCCGGAACACAATAAAAAATCAACCACGACTTTCCCTTTAGAACAAGTCTCCAAACCAATCGAATCTAGCCAAATATCATTCAAACAATTCAAAACAATCTTTAGAAAATACCCACGAATGAAAAGGGTTTGATTTTCATCATAATTGAAAAAGTCAACAAAGAGTTAACCAGGGCCCACATGGTCAAAATCCGAGATTCGTACCGAATCCCGATTACCCATTCACCTCCGAGTTTAGGTATGTAGTTTGTTTCGAAATCCAACCTCAATTTGAAGTCTAAATCTCAATTTTATAAAATCTTTAAATTATACACAAAATTCCCAATTTCTACTTTGAAATTCATACGTTTGATGTTAAAATTCATGAGAAAGTAATAATAATTGATTGAAAATAAGTTAGAGTTTCTTACCAATGAATTTGGGAAGAAATTCCTTTTCAAAATTGCCTCTATGGAGCCTAGGGTTGAAAAATGGTGTAAAATGAGCTAAGTCGCAAAATCCCCACATTTTACCTAGCTACAGGATATCACATAACCACTTATCACAAAAGCGAATAGTGTTTGACCCATACAGATGTCGCAAATGTGACAAAATGGTCTCAATAGCGACCCCAAGTATCTCCGCAAATGCTAATGCTTCATCGCAAATGCGAAACATGCCCAGCCCTCCATAGTCACAAATGCGACTATACCATCAAAAATGCGAAGTCCTCCTCCTACGCAAATGCGATATTGGCTTCACAAAAGTGTAATCCCAACCCAAACCCACATTGAAAATGCGAGCCTAGCACCGCAAATGCGAAGCTCGAATTCGCAAACAGATGTTCACAAATGTGAGACTTGCTGGTCAGTTGCATCAGAAATCCTTCTAAGCCAAAAAAAGTCAATCTGCTAAGCATCCAAAACTCACTTGAGCCCTTGGGTCTCCGATCCGAAAATTCAAACAAGTGTAATAACATCATACAAACTCACTCTCTACCTCAAATAATCAAAATAACATCAAATATCACGAATCGATCATCAAAACTCAAGATCAACTTTAAAACTCAATTTTCAAAATTTTCACATTATGAGCTGAAAAGTGCTCGGGTCACCGGGGACCCCAACTAAACATATGTACAAGTTCAAAATCATCATACGAATCTACCGGAATGGTTAAAATATCGATTTGAGGCCATTTACCAAAAATGTTGGTCGTGGTTAACTTTGGTCATTCTTAAAGTGAAAAATCATATTTTCTTAAAAAAAATTCACAATTAAATGTTTTTCCAAATTGACACGGACCACACACACGAATCATAAATCATTAAATAGAGCTATGAAAGTCTCAAAACTTAGAAACAACATCTAGTACTCAAAACGAACGGTCGGGTCGTTACATTCTCCCCCACTTAAGCATACGTTCATCCTCAAATGTGCCAAAAGTCACCCCTAAGAGGTCTATTAGCTGAATGAACTCATCGTACCCATACCCATGAGTGATCCCATTCCACCACGGTCCTCATTAAGCCTATGAACATGACCCTGATTGTAGATTCTTCCTTCGACCTGAGCCCACAGGGAGGAAACCAAATTCCAACATCTGGAGCCCCTTATAAGATTTGATCGTTGCATATATACACACTATCAATCTCAAGAAGATGCATCAAGCTGTCAATACAATGTTAATGTCAAGCCACACAATGTGCCACATAACTCATGTACTCATGACTATAACTTCCGACCACTATAGCTGCTCATTACTAAACCCGGCACTAGGAATATACTTCATTGCAAATCAAAACTCGTTGAGGACCTTCACAATGGTTCTAATAATAAAAAAACATACGGAAACTCATAACCACCCATGAAATCAACAAGTCAAGGAGCTCCCTCATCCGACAATGACCATTTCCAAATTTCAAGCGAAAATAAGGTATTATTCTTCCAAATATTTCTTATCCCAATACGATAGTGCAAATCCCAGGTCCAAAAACCTCGTCTCACCCAGTAAAGTAGCCAAACCGACATGTCACACCAAAAGCAAATGGAACCTCACACAACGCGATCCATACACCCAAACAAGAAATAACTCAGATATATCCAAAAATAAAATAAAAACAAGGTACGAGGACTATCCAACAAGTGCAACTGATAAGCATAATTTCATGAACTCATACCACAAAGGGAAAACAACACACATGAAATAAACACAAGGAAGGGTATCCCACATAACTTTGTTGCGGCACGCAACTTGATCCCAAACATATCAATCAACATAGTGATACCCATAGATCCACAATGCTCGTGCTCACTAAGTGCATGTGTGTTTACATCAAGCCCGATAGAGTGCCAAAATATAAATATGGGGAGATGAATAGGCGTAATACAATACCAAACATCATCATTAGAGTCATCTCGCCCATATATCTCCACAAGGCCTAAACGGGATTACAATATGCGTGTGAATAATCAAGTACCCCACCACACATCATAGAATAAGAGATAAACACACAATATAGTCCAGGGCACGAATAATATCCATTATGCCCGATGATATACCTACAATAATGGTTGCGTAAGAGTAAGCAAACCCGATCTGATATAGAACACACATTCTCATTAGGCCTACAAATATCCCCCAAGCCAATTCCAATCATTCCCAAAAAGATATATATCCTTCCAAAAGTCCATAGCAACCTATCCATAACACAAACCCTTAGTTATCTAATTATTAACATAGCTTCACAGTATGTAACCAAAGAATGGTCTGCCTACGAAAACATCCAGTCTCTAAACCTCATGAATACCATAATCTCCATATCTGATCCCAACTCTACGGAAATGGTTGATATATCACTCATACATGATCACCTTACGAAAAATACCCACATAAATCTTCTACGCCACGTTACAAAACCTGAGCCTCAACAACCCAAAACCAGGCAATCACCATAACACTGGTCGAGCATCCGCAAGTCAAACCATAATGCGCCTTCTAAAATGCACACTCTTCTCAGGAAATATCCTATAGTTCCATCATTCTCTTAAACATCTGAAATTGTCCATGCCTTATATAACTCATGACCTTCCCTTTGAAATTATATTGCGACCTTGTACTCGTAACATTCAATACCGCACTGCACCACCGTTATCATGCTAATTCGTAAAAATACAAAAATCACATAATCAACTTTGAATCATAAGTAGGTTGAAAACCTCATCAACCGGGAACCTTCCATTTAACTCAATCTAGGAGGATCACCACACCAACACACCTTCTATACCCATAGAAGACATCAACCCCAAATCATGGCCATAGCCAACATGAATTATTATAAACCCATTAACACATAATCAAGTCATCATAACTAATACTGCCATGTATAGTACGTAGTGATTTAAAAGTACTGTAGATCCAAACATCATCCACTACTGACCGCAAGCCGTAGTCAAACACAAGTCCGAAAATCCTTAAATACCACATGTGAATCTCAAACTCATCAGAACCTTTTCGATAGTCATTCACTTTACTCTAATCTCCATTACATATCCAATACACACCAAATAATCCGCACTTCACCATCACATGAGTAACCAAAAGAAGCAACCAAGCGATTCTTTTTTCTTGTACACTGCATCCCCAAATAATATAAAATTTGAATCATCCCAAGACCTCTATATTCCATAAAGATGTAGTACATCATACATCCAACTGATCCCTCGCTTGAAACTGTCCTCGATGAAATCTTTCTCAAGTCATAGCTAATCCACAAACAAATCCTAGTCTAAGAGCTAATATACACATGCCCATGAAATCCAATCGTCGATAGTAGACTCGCCACTTAGGTTGAAGCCATAGAACACGTCACCTGTAACTCATAGTGACCTTCCTTCAAAGCTGCCCCGGTCCTGCATTGTCACTCATTTGAATGATTCATAAACTTATGTAACTCTAGTCATAAAACACTCCAAAGACTCTTCTAAGTGCACACCTATCCTTGTGAAAGTCAAGCCAACTTCCTCAAATTCTCCAAAATGGTAAGATAAGCACCCCACCGAATAGAAGCCTCATATGAAACATATGACCTAAAATCTTCACACAAGAGATAACCCACTGGCTAGACTAAAATCAACACCTTCTCATGACCCCATCATGGTCACAACAACTAGGTAACTAATTGATTATTCCGAGTCTACACTCGTCGACAAGATATAAGAATCATCTTCTTTCCCCAAGTGGACAAACGAGAGATCTACTAATTGCTTAGCATCTATTCCTGGATAACACATCGTGACGATAATCAAGTATCCACAACCCTTCTTATCCCAACTGCAACATCACAAGCTGACAGTGCACAATGATACTTGGTGCTCAACACCACATACACGTGAATAGGAAGTATCAAAGTTGTAGGTTTCAAGATGAAACAAGGTCGCGCTATAAGGAAAGAAAGAAGTAAAGTTTCCTAAATGCCATGTAGCCTCTCAAAGATAGGTACGATTATCATAATACCGATCCGCAAGACTCTACTGGACACTTTCTCATGACTCGTAGAAACGTATGAACCTAGTACTCTGATACCAACTTGTCACGACCCAAAATCCACATAGTCATGATGACACCTAACCCAACCCACCAGGTAAGACAAGCAATATAAGTTACAACTAAACTTGATAAATCAACAATAATATAATAGAAACCACAACCGAATTCGATACAACTAACCCAAAGATTGGTAGTACAAGTCATGCGCCACTATGATTTAGGTTTAAAAAACCGATATGAAGAATACATACAACATATGTTTGAAGTTTACCTTAAAAAACTTAAATCCTAACTACCATGAACAAGAGGTATCTTGAATGTGGAACGCGGGTACATCTTTAACACAAAGCTTCATCTTCCACAGCTACGCAGCTCCAAGATCTACACACAAGGTGCAGAAGTAAAGTATGAGTACAACCAACCACATGTATGTTTAACCAAATAATTAGATCCTTTGACTAAAGCTATTTCTAGGATGAATACGGGTTACTGAGAATCAAGGAAATAGAGAAAAAATGAGTAATAGACAATATTGCAGAAATATAGAAAAGCTAAGTAAATTGTATTCGAGAATAATATCCCTTTACAAGCTGTATTCCCCTCCCTTATATAGGATATTCCTTGATATAACGTACAACTCTTGCTATGATTGCCCATTAATGACTAATTATGACATTAATGGGGTGTTACAAAGGATAACGGTAATTGGGGTACGGTTACATAACGTAAGAGTAATCAATTGTGGGTTCTTGAATCTGGCCGTAGCTTTGTCAAGATTCATTCTGACCATGTCTCTTCCCTGTCTTGATCAGGTTGAGTTTCCCGTGGCTGATGAGCTCGAGGGTTTATTGAATCGTGCCTCTTTGTTCCGTACCTCTTCAAACAATCACATCCAGCTATCGTGTTCTCCTGTGTCCACATAATTGGCTGAGTTGTCAAGAGTAGGCTTACGTGTGAAACTCCTTTTTTACCAATACAGATAGTCCCCCCCACTTACCATATATTTATCGATTAATATTTGGTAAGTGGATACTCATTTATGGATGGAATATTTTGCTGCCGCTTTACCTCGAAACATTATATCCCTCTCTGAATCATAAGCGTCGTTTGTCACTTCCATTTAATACTCATACCACGTGCCCTTCTCGGATTGGTTCTACATTTACTCGGCACCTTTTAAGGTTTTTTGCGGCTGCGTCAGTCCTGAAGTGACACCTTCAATTATGACTTTTCATCATTATTTTTCTTTTCTTTTTTCATGTTTGACGGTTGTCCTCAAGTATAAATACTTTTCTTCTTTTCTTTGTTTCCACGAACCACTTTCTAACTTTGTCTTTTGTAAAGAACCTTTTTCTTGCCTTTGTAAACATGTCTTCTTCAAATCAACCTCAGAGAGTAATAGATATTGAAAATTTAATGCCATCTTCTGCTCCGGCTGGGAGTCGGAAGGGTGGTAGACTTAGGATTCTAGGATCCACTCCTTCGAGAGGCTCCTCTTCTTCTCAGATAGTTTCACCTCCTTCCGCTAGGTTTCTAGTTTCTCCGAGGTTTAGGGCTTCTCGGTCTTTGTCTAGAGGTAGAGATGAACGCCTTTGTGAACCTGGAGTTGATGAAATTGTTCCTGCTGAGTTTGTCTTTGCTAGAGATAATCAAGTTCTTGTAGACCAATCTTCTTCCCTTGAGAGTGTCGAAAGGTATCCAACTTATTATTGAGGGTCAGATTTCCCTTGTTCGTAGGGAGTGTTTTTGGAGGCCTGATTTTCCTGTCTACATTCCGAATAGTAATCAAAGAATAACGTCTTACAAGACGGGATACTATTTTGTTTATACGTACCCTTTTACTCTAGGGTTTAGACCTCCCATTGATCCAGTCATAATTGAATTCTGCCGTTTCTTCAATATCTGCTTAGGACAAGTTGGTCCGCTTGTGTGGCGAGTTGTCGCATGTCTTAGGAGTTTAGCTTCTTTAGCCTCGGTTCCTTTTACTTTCAACCATCTTATTCATCTCTACTCTCCTACCTTGTTTCGTCAAGGGTTTTTTACTCTGACTGCTAGGAGCAAAAGAGTGCTAGTAACCCCTGGAGATGATAATGATAGGGGTTGGTACCTCCGGTATGTTGTTGTACCCACTGTTGGTTTAGTGGGTGAAGAAAATCTTTCCTTCCCTGAGAAGTGGAATCGTGCACGTGAGTATGCTTTAGCTCACATCTATTTACTTTTCCTCATTCTGACTTGAGATGTTTTACTAACACCGTATCTGTTTCTTCTTCTCTCAGCAATCATGGGTACTGTTGAGAATGTCTCCGGTATCCGTGATTGGGTAGAAAAATTGTTGTCCGTTGCTCCTTTAGAAGAGAGATCCTGGAAGTACTTCACTGGGAAGTACGGTTGGCATGTAAAGACCCACGGTAAGTGAAGCTTTTTGTTCTTGCTTCTTTTCTTACTCGAGCCTCTTCTTTCTTTGTCGTTTAACATTTTTCCCTTTTGATAGGGCTCTCTGCTCGTGGGGTGTCTGCTTCATCTATCCCGAAGATGTCTTTGGCCCAGGCCCAAGAGATTATTGTTGGTTCGTCTTCCTCAAAGAGGAAGATTGGTGAGTCCCGTTCCATAAAAGAAGAAGAAAAAGAGGGTTCTTTGGTGCATAGGCCACGGAGAAGGCGGTTGGTTTCAGACGATGAGTCTACAACCATGACTTTTCCTTCCGTGTCTGTGGTTGAGACCTCTACCCGCGAAGATGTTTCACATTCCCCCATTCATAAGTCTGTAGATTACTTGTTTCATGAAGGTTTTAACCTTGCTCCTGATGATGTCCCTTTGGCTGCTCTTTTTCCTGCTTCTTTAAGAGAAGTTATCTCATCTACTCCTTTGGCTATTACGGCTTCTGTTGTTGCTTTGCCCGTGGCTTCCTCAACTCTTCAATCCTCCGTGCCTGCTGCTTTTCCAGTTCCTCAACCCTGCGTGCTTGTTGTTGCTTCATCTCTGCCTGCTTCCATGCCTTCCGTTAGGGAATTAGGGTCTTCCAGCAGAGAGATGCGGCAGGTGATAATAGAGGTTCCAGCTGAGGGGAATCTTTTCAAGAAAATGGGTGAGCCCGAAGTGTGGCTCAAGCCATTGATAGGTCCTACTGAGAAAACCAAGCTAGCCAGCCATAATGCTCTTACATGGGCCAATAAAGTTATGCATACCTCTTTGAAGGTATGGTGCAGGTTATCCTCTTTCATTTTCGTGTGAAATTTATCATATCTAATTGGTTTATTTCTTGTAGATTAATCTTATAGGCATGGAGCTCATGAAGAGGATCTCAAATACGGATCAGGAGACAAAAGAGTTACAGGCCGATGCTGATAACTGGAAAGTACAATATGATAGCCTAAGGATTGACATGGATGCCTTAGAAGAGGAAAGAAGTATCTTGAAGCGGCAGATGAGGCTCATGGCGGCAGAACTGGTAGTAGAGAAGGCTTCTTCCAGCAGCTATCCCATGCCTCAGAGGAGAATAGAGACTTAAAAAACTTGCTGGGGCAGAAGGAGGAATACTCAGGTGAGCTCATGCCATCACTCACCTGTACTCAAGAGGATCTTCGTAATGCTTTAGATAAAGTTCAAACTCTGGAGGAGTCGATTGTACCGTTAAGGGCCGCCCAAAAAGCTGCTGAAGCGGAGAAGGACGGATTGAGAGATGAGCTTCAAGTATGGGCAAGGGATTATAAAGACCTTGAAGAGGTGGCAGTTGTTGATGTGAGCTGGGCGTATATGAATTCTTGCCTTGACACATTGACAGAAATGAGTCAAGAGGGTTTCAACCTTAATGCTGAAATAGCTAAAACTAAGGAAGCCATGGAGAAGGCTCAACAAGGTCATAACCTCTCTTCACCTGATGGTGAGACTCCTGTTGCTCGTGCCTCTTCATCCCTAGTTGTTCCCGCTCCTTCTGCTAGTGAAATCAACCCCCCCTCTTGAAGAAATTTAAGAAGTTGGTTCACCCTTTTTTTTCTTTGTCTCAATTGGTGGTTACCCCCAGTCCCATTCGAGATAAATTTGGATCTCTTTAAAGTCCCCAAATGATAACTTAGGGGAACCTCAATGTATAAAAATTCTATACGACTAAGTATAAGTTAATACTTAGTTTTTACTTAGCCGTTTTAATATATTAATGCTAGTATGACTTTTGTTTTCCGTTGAGTTTCCGTTTCACTCTTTAAGTCTTTTGCATGCTTCATTTTTGAGGTTTTAGTTTTACCTCTGAGTTTTTCATATAGAATGCTTTAGATTACTCGTACCTTTTCGTAATAGGCACGGTGTCATATTAAATGTGTGCCCTTTTGTAGTAGGCATAATTTATGGAAGAGGGCCCTTTTTTGATCGACATTTAATGAAGAAGACGTCTCAACTTTATAAAGGTGTAATAATGCAATAAAGTGATAGGAATTTTTCACATATTTAAGAATGTTTCTGAGGAAAGTTTTTTTTGTTTGAACTTTCACAACTTTTTACATGTGTTTGATTATCATCTAAAACTCATGTTGCAACTGTTTTCTTTTAACATATTTGATATACACTTGTATTTCGTAACTGTTTTTCGTATGTAACAGTTTTTCGAGTAATTACAAGGGAGAAACTATTTTTCATTAGTAACAGTTATTATAAGAATTGGGGTTTTTACCCGCAACTGCTTTTGTTGGAAACAGTTTTCTAATAAGTATGAGGGAAATATTTTCTTATTCGTAACTGTTTTATTTGATAACAGTTTTCTGACCAAATACAAGGATTTTGATCTTTCATCCATAACTGTTTTATTTAATAACAGTTTTCTTCATGAGTACAAAGATTTCGTAACTATTTTTAATCATAACAGTTTTTGAATGAGCACAATGATGATGATATTTTACCCCTAACTGTTTTTGTTACAACAGTTTTGAAAAGATGTACATTTCTTTCGCGTGACTAATATTTTGCCTTTCAACCTGAACATGTTCGAAGGTTTTTTTTGAATTTTTGCATTAGGCTTTGTATTTGTATGACTCTTTTGATCTCTTTCGATTCTGCTCGTATCACCTGTCTTGCTGGGTAGATGGGTCTTCAGGCTCAAGCTTTTGACTTTCTGATAGTATTTTTTCGTTGCATTAGCGCATAGGTCATCATATCCATGTCTACCCTTTCCCACCCCTTAGTGGTTATTAAGCGAGTTTATTTAACGACCTGCATGCGTGCTGTTACCCGTCCCTTCTTAATGGTCATGGAGGAGATTAGGACCTCTACTAATAGGCAGTTCTAGACAGACCCCTAAGGTTTAAAAGGAGAAAATACTAGGCGGCAGACAAGAACAAATAGGACTTTAGTAGATAAAGGTAAGAAAGAGAAATTAAGAGGTTCAGATTTACCTCCACAGATAATGCATGTAATCAACACGACTCAAAACACAAACAAGGGCAGTATTATTAAATATGATTCTAAAAGATGATGTCTAAATGAATATCAAAAAACAGAAGATATGCAGTTTCAATTTTACAAACCCAGAAGCATGGGCCCTAATCAGTTTTCCTACTGATTTTAAGCGTGTTAACCATTAAGCAGTATACACAAAAGCAACAGTTTTCCAGTTTTATAAAGGTTGGTTACCTAAGGCTTGCTTAGATGTGGAGGCGAATGCACAATAGTTACCAGAATTATTAAAACAGTTTAGAAGTTGTTTTACCTAAAGCATGTTGTTCTAAGTGTTGCAAAGACACATGTGATATTACCAGTTTTACTAACACATGATAATCATCTGTAAGACTGTCTTATATTCCTTTTTACATGCATCAGTAGTTTAGGTAGGTATGACTTAGTGAGATCCTAAAACAGGATATCTAGTATGAACATTATAAGATGCCGAATGATTTATATGCAAAATTCCTAAAAAAACATGATTTCTAGATGCACAGAAAGTTACAGCATGATTTCAGAATTTACAGTAGCAACAATTTTCATGTTAATGTTGTTATTTAGCCTAGAGGCAGGATTTCTAAGTGATGAAAATAATGTCAAATGAGATGTTGAAACAGTAAACCTAAGAACATGATATCTAATGCATGACATTCTTAGAATGTATTGGTCCTAAACATGGGTACTAATGCGCACATAGAAATGTAATCCTAAGTCATGGTTTCTACCCTATTGATATCGACAACAGACATGGCTACTGATGCGAGACTAAATTGCATAGTTTAACATGTGATATACCTTACATTTTATGCGCATTAATGATAAAATTACACTTGTTATGTGCTTAATGGAGTTTATTTCATGTGTAGGTGAAGTGGATATGGAAATGGAGCTAAAAGGATGAAAATACGTCGAAAAATACGCGAAAGGAGACACCCGGGCGATAGCCGGGCCATAGAGCCAAACACCCTGACCCTACCTGGCGTTAGCCAGGCGTTATGGCTGAAACGCCAGGCGTACCCTGGCGTTAGCATGGCGTTTGGGCTGAAATGCTAGCCCTGGCCTGGCGTTAGCCAGGCGTTTGGGTCCAAACTCCAGGGGCTACCCAGTTCGGCCAAATCCGAGTTTTGACGGGTTTAAGTGTTTTCCAATTGAAATAGAAGTCTCCTACACGGTTAGGGTTCAACCTAAACCTATAAATAGACTGCTAAAACACAACTACAAGGGGGGAGAAGAGAGATTCGAGATTAGAAGAGAAATTTGAAGAGACGGCAAGACATCGATTTGTACATATTTTCTTCATTACTTTGTAGTTTAATTATGCA
>MDKI01080408.1:0-24636 GCA_005239505.1 Nicotiana paniculata
AAAGTACATAAAATGCGAGGTAAATAATGCTTAAAATCACGAATTCTAGCCACACATCACGTAGATCAACCAGTGACCCAGTTTGGGATTTTTTGTTTTTGCTCATGTTTCCAGTATTTTTATTTCTTTTTATGCTTTGTGGAAGAATCGTATTAATCATCAATGAAATTCACTGTTTTTGCTCTAACTGTTTGTTTATATTTCTTTGATGGTTAAAATTTTTAGCTTGATCTATGATGATTAATCCATGATTGTAATTGAAGTAGCCCCAATGGCCATGAGTAAGTTTTAAAATCTGGTTATCTCATATTTTTTTATGCAATGTTTCGATGATGCCAAAAAGGGGGAAAAGGTTGTGCTTTACACTTTGAACAATGATGTTTATAACCTAATGAACCTGATTCTTGATGATAAGTGATAAAAATAAAAAATAATTCTAACATTGTGTGGATGTTGAGCTAAGTTGAAACAGGGCCTAAGCTTATGAAAAACACAGAGTTTGTCATCATCAAAAGGGGGGAATTTGTTGGCCCAAGTGAAAGTTAGTTTTGAAGATTAACAAAGGAAGCTTAGACATGAACCAGATCCATCCCTTATGTATATAGACACAGGCAGATTCGAGCATGTGGGATGCACGTGAAAGAGATAAGCTTAACTTGGTATAATCGATATCTCCTGATCGAAAAGATTGCATAATTGATAAGGAGAAGGACTCCTTAATCAAAGAGAACACTATCAAAGATACAGAAGGAGTTAGAAGTTGAGATCAACTAGAACTCTTCCACCAAGGAAGAGTAGCATTAGAACTCTAGTTGTTTTCTATTCCACTAACTCTATAAATTGCAGGATGTTCTCACTTTACAGGGAATGCACAAACGAAGAAGTTAAACATGAATTGAGAGCAAAATAGCAAGGCATTTTGCAAGCTATTCGTGTGTGATTCAAGTGTGCAAACATGAAGCAACATGAACCAGATAGAAGAACTAGTTCCAAGTGTCTATCTTTTATTCTAGTTCAATTGTAGTAGGTTTTTTCATATTGTACCTTTCAGCTTTATCTCGAAGCAATTGTAATAGGTATTCGGAGTATTCAAATTAGAGTTAACTTGAAGTTGTCGCAATAGTTAGAGGTTATTTGCTACAAGGGATTAGAGTTAGTCCTAGGTTTACAAAAGTGTTTTGTAAATGTAGTTTTTGGCTCATTGATTTAGTGGAGAGTTTGGAAAAATCCTACTGAGAAGTAGGTCATGATTTTTTTCACCTTTTGAGTCGGCTGTTTTCCACGTAAAATACTTGTGTTCTTTACTTTTCGCATTTACTATTTCAGTAATAGTAGGTTAAGGAACATATTTCTATAATCAGTTTAGGCGAAAAATCGGGCACTACACAAATCACCCCCTCTTGTGTGGTATCGAAGTTAAAACATCAATTCCATTTGCAAAAATAAAGACTACAAATTTGTAACTTTCGTAGGTCTTATTATCTACTACTGTAGTATTAATTAAGAAGGCCAGGCTTCACATAAACAAAGTCTGGAATAGGACACATGCACTATCCAACTCATGTACCGTGGCATTAAATGCATTATAAATTAGAAAGAAAACATAAGCACGACTGAATCGACTAAAATAATTTTTTTGACGAAAATTATTACTCCTAGCTGATTGTCAAGCAATTGAAAAATAATGTACCGTCAAGAAATAATAATTGGTGTATGGGTAAAAATCAAATCAGGGAAATTCGACATGGGGAGACAATTGTCATGAGTAACCTGCAAATCGAATTGAGCTATCTGGCCGAGGTCGAGCAGTGCTCAACAAGGCCGAGGTCGAGCAATGATCATCAACAAGGCCTAGGTCGAGGAGTGATCATCAACAAGGCCGAGGTCGAGCAATGATCATCAACAACGCTGAAGTTGAGCAGTGATCATCAAAGACTGAGATCGAGCAGTGATCAACAACAAGGACGAGGTCGAGCAGTGATCAACAACAAGGCTGAGGCGAGCAATACAGATAGAAGTAACGGTTAGTTTTACTTTGGAATCTTCAAAGGGAATATTCTACTGAATATTCTCTCTAATTGTACTGTTTAGCGCTCTTTGGGATATCCCATACAAAGGGTATGAGAGATAAGCCAAAAAGAAGAAAAAGAAAGGACTGGAACAGAGGACTGCTTGAAAAGCAGACTCTCTCCCTCTAGAAAAAATACAAACACTTCTCTCTAAAGAGATTAGATTATCTGTTATCCCACACTCTCTATAAAATCCGAAAAGAGTCCTAAAATTCTTGTATTTGTCTATTATTCATCTTTATCAAATGAAAGAGGATTCGTCTCACTCATGATTGGGTGAATCTTCTCCTTTATTTACATTTTATTGCCATTTAATATTATTTAATGCATAGTCATTTTCATACTATTACGGCCATGATTATTGCCAGCATTTATACTCAACTATATTTTTCTATTCATATTATCCATCTTAGATCTAGAATTAATTATCCTTAACTAGGATTTACCATCTATCTACTTATTTAATTAGTTTAACAAAAGGTCCCATACTTTTTGGTCAAATAATTTGGCGCCGTCTGTGGGGCTTTTCTAGTTAAACTTTTAGTTTCCTCTAGATCTAAATTCAATTCTAGTTCCACTTTTTGTTCATTGTTGTGTCATCCTTTCATTACAAATGCAAACTTGAGAAATTCATAGGCAAGATCTTGAAATAGTTAGACCAATCAAGATTAGATCTTTGCATATATGTATGAAATATTTTACAAGTTTTTAGTGGATTATATTGTTGTTGCATGATGCTGGAAAGCATGTTGTTTATGCTAATGAAATAAGGTTGTGAGTTGTGAAGATTTTGTAAAAGCGAGAAATTAAATTATGTTTGATATCAATATGAAAACTACGTTTTGCGGTAGTACTGGCTTTGGTATGTCATGAGTGTAAATTGTTAGTGCAGGATTATGGCCATTATGTATTAATCACGTCCATAATTCTATTGTCATGTTAATGCTAGACATCAATTATATTTTATATATATTGCTCTCTCTTTTAGAGATGGATGATAGCTTGTTGCGGGACTCTTTGAAATGATAAATTTGTCCTACCTTTATGTTTATAGTACGGTTTATGTATCCTTTAGTTTTGTGCACCCAAGATTGGATTGGATTACAAACGCGTCGGGATCGGGACTGGGACTCAAACTCGAGATCCCAACAAGCGAAGTAATTTTCCAATCCATAAGATGCCCAGATAGGACTAACAACGAAGCCGAGCACGAGGCCTTGATTGCAGTTCTAAAGCTAGCACTCGAGTACGGAGCAAAACGAGTCGTCCTACGGTGCGACTCTCAGCTCTTTGTCAATCAAGTCATAGGGACTCTCCAAATCAAGGAACAAAGACTGCAAAAATACCAGGCCGAGAACTGCAAGCTGTTACCTGAGCTCGATGAATGTCAGCTCGACCAAATCCCTCGAGCACAGAGTATCGAAGTAGACGGCCTTGCCAAACTGGTAGTGGCCACTAAAAGCATAA
Organism: Nicotiana paniculata; assembly: GCA_005239505.1. Taxonomy (NCBI): domain Eukaryota; kingdom Viridiplantae; phylum Streptophyta; class Magnoliopsida; order Solanales; family Solanaceae; genus Nicotiana; species Nicotiana paniculata. Next base: position 3,537 of record MDKI01080408.1, read on the forward strand.
CCGGAGAAGGGAACGTGGTCACTCCCCTCCACTTGTCGACCGATCAAATCGAGGTAACGAACGATTTCATTTGGTTTTAACTGACTATTTTTATAAGTGGGATAGAAGCAGGAGCATTTTCCCATATACGCGAACAAGGAACGATCGCCATCATATAAAAAAATATTGTGTGCCGCTTCAGCCTCCCCAAAAAGATCAGTTGCGACAACGGACCCCAACTCATCAAGAAAAAGGTCGCCGAATTCTCCAAGAAGTAGCATATCAAAAAAATAATCTCCACGCCGTACCGCCCAGCAATCAACGAGCAAGTGTAATCCTCCAATAAAGCGATACTGAACATCATGAAGAAAAAAACCCGAAGACGCCAAGAGACCATATAGACTGGGACAGAATTGCCAGCCAGAAAAACATGTAAATCTCTCCGATATATGTAGGCAAAGAATAAGTGCATGAAGCTCACCCGATCTTTTTCCAAAGAGACGTTGCATCAATTAAACAAGTTATATTCGACATCATTCAAATTCACACCCATACGGTCCCCGGCCATTATCAAACAAAGGTAACATTCGACCTCGCTTGAATTAACTCACATTCGATCTCACTCGAATTAACTCACATTCGACCTCTCTCGAATTAACATTCGACCTTGCCCGAATTAACTCACATTAGACCTAGCTCGAATCAACTCACATTCGACCTCGCTCGAATTAACCAACATTCGACCTCGCTCGAATTAACTCATATTCGACCTCACTCGAATTAACTTTCGACCTCACTCGACTTAACTCACATTCGACCTTGCTCGAATTAACTCAAATTCGACCTCGCTCGAATTAACTCACATTCAATCTCGCTCGAATTAACTAACATTCGGCCTCGCTCGAATTAACTCACATTCGACCTCGCTCGAATTAACTCATATTCGACCTCGCTCGAATTAACTCACATTCGACCTCGCTCGAATTAAATCACATTCGACCTTGCTCGAATTAAATCACATTCGACCTCACTCGAATTAACCAACATTCGACCTCGCTCGAATTAACTCACATTCTACCTCGCTCGAATTAACCAATATTCGACCTCGCTCGAATTAACTCACATTCGACCTCGCTCGAATAACCAACATTCGACCTCGCTCGAATTAACTAACATTCGACCTCGCTCGAATTAACCTTCAACCTCGCTCGAATTAACCTTCGACCTCGCTCGAATTAACTCACATTCGACCTTGTTCGAAATGATTAAGACGCATTTGATAGTCCAAATTAGTTGAGTGACATTCGACCTCGCTCAAATTCAACTCACATTCGACATAGCTCAAATTTGATTCACAGCTAAACCTCATTCGAGTTAATTATGGCAACGTCTGGCTTCACTCGGACTAATCAAAGACACTCGATCACGTTCGAATTAACGCCTACCAACGATTCCTTTAAGGGAATTAGGAAAACGTTCAAGAAAAAGAAAAATAGAATCAGAAATAAGCAGTAAAAGTAGCATTTCAAATCAAAAGAGGTATCAGAAAAGGCATATTACAAGGGCCAAACTGCCCGTCCAGATATGAGGACGCGGATGACCTCCTCTGATGCCGCCATCCTTGCCAAAGCTGCCATCCTGGCCTCATCGGCTTTCTCCAACTCTATCGTCTTCTTGATCAACTCACCACTCGAGTCATTAGCCCTAGTCGAACTCTGCTCAAGTTCAGTCCACAAGGATACCACTTGGGCCTGAAGATCGGCACCCTCAACCACGATCCTCACTAGTCGACCTCCCCATCCGAATTTCTCGAACTACGATTAATGAAGTCCGCTCACCGAGCTCGACCAAAAGACGATCTCGATAAGCGGAGGGACTAACTTTATGGGTCAAAATCAAATCAGAAAAATTTGACATGCGGAGACAATTATCATGAGTAACCTGCAAATCGAATTGAGCTGTCTGGCCGAGGTCGAGCAGTGCTCCACAAGGCCGAGGTCGAGCAGTGATCATCAACAAGACCGAGGTCGAGCAGTGATCAACAATAAGGACGAGGTCGAGTAGTACAAATAGAAGTAACTATTAGTTTTGCTTTGGAATCTTCAAAGAGAATATTCTACTGAATATTCTCTCTAATTGTACTGTTTAGGGCTCCTTAGGATATCTCATATAAAGGGTATGAGAGATAAGGCAAAAAGAAGAAAAAGAAAGGACTGGAACAGAGGACTGCTCGAAAAGCAGACTCTCTCCCTCTAGAAAAAATACAAACACTTCTCTCTAAAGAGATTAGATTATCTGTTATCCCACACTCTCCATCAGATCCGAAAAGGGTCCTAAGATTCTTGTATTTGTCTATCATTCATCTTTATCAAATGAAAGAGGATCCGCCTCACTCAAGATTGGGTGAATCTTCCCCTTTATTTACATTCTATTGTCATTTAATGTTATTTAATGCATAGTCTTTTTTTCATACTATTAGATGCGGCCATGATTATTGCCAGCATTTATACTCAACTATATTTTTCTATTCATGTTATTCATCTCAGATCTAGATGTTATTTAAGAAAAATATACTCAACTATATTTTTCTATTCACTCAAGATTGGGTGAATCTTCTCCTTTATTTACATTCTATTTCCATTTAATATTATTTAATGCATATTCTTTTTTAATACTATTAGATCCGGCCATGATTATTGTAAGTATACTCAACTATATTTTTCTATTCATGTTATCCATCTCAAATATAGAAATAATTATTCTTAACTAGGATTTACCTCTATCTACTTATTTAATTAATTTAACAAAAGATCTCATACTTTTTGGTCAAACAATTGATATCATTAATTTTAGAAAACCTTCAGGTAACAACAGTTACTTATTACAATATCCCACGAAAGAATCCATGGTTGTCTGACTCCAGATAATTCTTTTGGTTTTATTGCTCATAAATAAAATGATACATACACCCTAACGTGAATTTCCTCATATATTAACCAAGAAAATTCATGTCTTTGATGTAGGTAGTGACTTCGATGTGACTGGTTATGCTATGAAAACAGAACTATCACGCCTTTTTGATGGTGATTGTGTAAGGATTCTTTGTACAGTTGATTGTTTTTTTTTTAGAACACAGGAAAATCCTTAGACGTTGCAGCCTTTGTCACAATCTCTGTTATTTGGGTGAGAACTTTGTGGTGAACATTTTATGCGCATTGGATAGATCTTCACTGTGTAATAGCATGCAAACCACACAGACAGTGACGGAAACAGGATCTTCACGAAGGGGGTTCAAAAAAAAAAAAATTAAAACAATTGTAGCAAGTGGAAGTTGAACCTATGACCTTACAAAGTATTTGAACCCCCTTGACCACTAAGATACATTTTTGGGTTGTATCAAGGGGATTCAAAACTTAATATATAGAGGTAAAAAACAGATTGTGTCTTATATATAAAGTATAATTTTTCGGCTTCTGCCTCCCCTAAATCCGCCCCCGCACACAAAGAAAGTAAATCGCCCTAGACAAATTTCATGCGATAAGCTCAGACCCAGAAAGCATTAAGGGGGAATCGAACCCGCATCGTCCGTGTGGACAACACCCTCCAAACCAACTGGGTCTTTTTTCCAACTTTCATGTTTGATGGATGACGACTTCAATAATGTTCGGACTCCACTCCCCTCTAACTGCTATTTATAGTTGAAAACTTGTGTCCTTTATTTGAGTTTTCTATGCTCAAACTTTTGTGCAAGCTACCATTCAAGCTCGAGCCGTTTTTTCCCTTCTTAGATTTGGACATCGCACTTCCGTATAGCCAATGATGACATATAAAGTAGTAAAACATAAGATGAATAAATTCCAATTGCACAAAATTACCACCAAAGTTAATTATCTCGTAGCTAGGTCTTATTATTATTTAATTAAGAAGGCCAAACCTCACGTAGGGGGTGGATGATGAGCGTGGGGTGTGGGTGTGGGTGTGGCCAGTGGGTTGGTGGGGTTGGTACGGATATGGGGAAGATTGATAACGAGTTTGAAAAATATTTTTTTTTTCTTTTGGTAGAGAAAATATTTTTCTCCAATAATTTAAAAACATGTTTTCCTTCGTACCAAACACACCCTAAAACTATTCTTTTTTTTTTGTTCTCTTATAAAGCCGGGGACGAAGAAAAAATATCTACAGATGATCTTCAAGCAATGATTAATAAATAAAGAGCCATCAAGAAACAATAATTGGTCGTACATACATTAATTTTAAACATTTTCAGGAACAGCTGTTCCTTATTTCAGTATACCCTAAAAGAATCCATGGTTAATCATACAATTACTAAATATATACTTATTAATGTTGTCGAAGCGTTCTTCATTTTGTTTTTTCAAGATATTGATGGACAAACGTATTACATTTGTGGATTATTTGAATTTACCTTACTGACTTACATTTTATCATTTTCGATGGATTGTTTAACCAAACGTAACAAATTTATTTAATAATTAAGTTTCATTTAGTTAAATAGAGAGCATTGATCTGCCACATTTTTTTCCAACAAACTAAAATTGTATTCTAGGTATGCTTACCTAGTATATACTTAATCATGAAGCTTAAACGAACAAAAAAATTCTAAGAAAATAAAATATAATTCTGAAATTTTAGCATATCAAAATTAATTCTAAATTCAAGACGACTCTTGAAATATTAGGAATCTATTAGGGTTACTTGGTGGCTACTGTATTGGTAAAACTGAATATTACACGTAAAATTAATTAAGTGGCTGACATGACAAGACATGTGGATCGCTAGAAAAGCGACATTTGGAGAAAAGCATTAAAAGAGACACGAGTCACAACAGATACGAGCAAATAACCCACGAGTTGAAAAGAAACGGTTGTTCAAGTCTTAAGTTCTTTGAAGAGGTACCAATGGAATGAACCAAGACAGCAAAAAGGGCAGATTCATAGATCTTCAATTAATGAGTATAAATGATTACAAACGTTATAGAATCTTCACGAACAACTATTATTAACAATTATAACGTATCATTAATGCTCACAATGACTCGCTCATAAAGAGGGAAAAGACGTTGTACTTGAAGACCTCTATATAAGGGAAAGAAATGACATTTGTACAGACACGCTCTGATTATTATTGGAATATACTTGCTTACTTGTGCTTTTCAATCAGTTACTTTGCCATTTTCTATTTTTATTTCCTTTCTTATTGAGTGAATATTGAATTTCTTGATTATCAGTAACCCGAGTACTTCTTAAAATAGACTTTGACTGAGAATCTAATTTTTTGGTTAACCAAATTGGTTCCGTTGCCGGAAATCTGATAATCCTCTCTTACTTTCCAATTCTTTCTCTCTCAACTGATTCATGTCGAATGTCAATGACAACAACCAGCAGATGGAGGGAACTCCAGTCCCATCGCCTCAAGGAACCCCACACACTTCACGAGAAACATCACTAGAAAGATTCACTACTCATAACAACGAACAATATGGAAATGAACAAACTGTCGAGCAGGATGTTGTGAAGCAGTTAATTACTGAGTATGTAAATGATGCTCTCCAGGCTTTCGTGAGGGGACTACGAGCTGTGCCACCCACACCTCCACCAAACAATACTACAACTGTGGAAATTCCATGATCAGGGTTGGCTAATTCTAGAAGTGGAGGAACTCCCAACGAGTCACGTGATAGGAGACCAAGTACGCCTAATAATTCTGATTTACAAACTTTAACATTAACCTTGCAGAAACAGGTGAAAGAACAAAACGAGCGTATTGAACAAATACTCGGCGTACCACTTGTGATCAAAGAAGTTGATATCGACAAGTATTTGCAACAACCATGGAAATCAAGCCCAACTCCATTACCAATTTCCAAAAAGTTTAAAATGCCTGACATCCCGAAATATGATGAAACGACCGATCCACGTGACCACATTACTGGATTCACCACGGGAGTAAAAGGCAATGACTTAACCAAGCAGGAGATCGAATCTGTGCTGGTCAAAAAGTTTGGGGAAACACTTACCAATGGAGAATTAACATGGTACTCTCTTTTGCCCAAAAATTCTATTGACTTTTTTGCTGAGCTTGCAGATCTATTTATAAAAACACACTCGAGTGAACAAAAAGTTGAAAAGAGAATGGAGGATATATTTAAAGTAAAGGAAGGAGATATTGAATTGCTTGGAGAATTTGTAGACAGATTCCAACGTGAAAGAATGCTGCTACCAAGAGTACCTGACAATTGGGCGGCCATGGCATTTGCAAGCAATTTAAACGAGAAAAGTTCAGAAGCTACGAGGAGGCTTAAAAACAGACTACGAGAATTCCCTGCCACGACATGGAATGATGTCCATAATAGGTACAGTAACAAGTTGTAGATCGAAGAATATATCATAGCTCAATCAAGGGTTGAATAAAAAATAGGCTAAACCTAGAAATGAGAGGTATGCTAATTGAATATTTAAAAGCTAACGCGGATTGTCTTGCATGGTCCTATTCAGATATGACAGGTATACCTCCAGAGGTGATGACTCATAAATTATATGAAGATCCACCATTCGTACCTTTCAAACAAAAGAAGAGGAAGCAAAGATCATTCAAAAATCAAGTGACCGATGAAGATGGGGACTTATTGTTACAAAGTCAGGCCTTTTGGCTTGAAAAATGCTGGAGCCACGTATCAGAGATTGGTGACCAAGATATTCCAAGAACACCTGGGGAAGACGATGGAAGTGTACATTGATGATATGTTGGTCAAATAAACACAAGCGGAAGATCATTTTCAACATCTTTCAACTACCTTCGAGATCCTCCGCAGACACAACATGAAACTGAACCCAGAAAAGTGTTTTTGGCGTAGCTTCAGGTAAGTTTTTAGGCTTTCTCATATCTAATAGAGGAATTGAAGTAAATCCTGCACAGATTAAAGCTATTAAACAAATATCTGATGTACTCACAAGCAAAAAAGAGGTAAAAAGATTGACAGGTAGGATTGCAGCTCTGGGAAGATTCATTTCAAGATCTTCAGAGAAAATCTTTAAATTCTTCTCAGTATTGAAGAAGCAAAATTATTTTGAATGGACTGAGGAATGACGACAATCCCTCAAAGATTTGAAGGCTTATTTATCAAATCCTCCCCTACTGTCTAAACCAAGGGATGGAGAAAGACTATACGTATATCTTGCGATTGCAGAAGTAGCTGTAAGTGCAGTTTTGGTAAGGGAGGACAAAGGTAAACAATCTCCTATTTATTATGTTACTAAATCTTTATTATGCTGAGACTAGATATCCTCAACTAGAGAACTTGCTTTAGCATTAGTCATGACAGCTAGAAAATTGAGATCATATTTTCAATGCCATCCTATCTCCGTTGTAACTGCATATCCTTTAAGGAATATTTTGCATAAACAAGAATTGTCAGGAAAATTAGTCAAGTGGGCAATAGAACTAAGTGAATATGACATTATTTATCAACCTAGAACAGCAATAAAGTCTCAAGTTTTAGCAGATTTTGTCACAGATTTTAATATAACAATAATTCCTGAAGTAGAAAAGGAATTACAAATTTTACTGGAGCTAATCCAGGTACGTGGACTTTATTTACTGATGGCTCTTCAAATGTCAAAGGATCCGATTTGTGTATTGTCTTAATCCCACCCTCAGGTAAAAGTATAAGACAAGCAATTAAATGTTACCCTATTACTAACAATGAAGCAGAGTATGAAGTTGTAGTTGCAGGTCTGGAACTAGCACGAGAACTCTCCATAGAGAAAATCGTGATTAAAAGTAATTCTCAACTGGTATTCAATTAGATGCAGGGAACTTACACTGCTAGAGAGGCACCAATGCAACAATACTTGGAAAAGGCACGAGAACTGGTCAGGAAATTCCAATCATGGAAGATCGTGCAAATACCCAGGGAAGAAAAAGCAGAAGTAGACGCGTTGGCTAACCTTGCTTCAGTTGCAGAAGTAACGAGTGAAGAAAATGCTATTGTAATATATTTATTTCATTAAGCACTTGACCAGGATAAACATGAGGTAAGCTTTAATAATTTAACTTGGGATTGGAGAAACGAGATTGTTAATTTTTTGCAGTACGGGATCGTACCTGAAGGCAAGATAGAATCTCAAGTGCTTCGATGAAAAGCTGCTCGTTACTGTCTAATTCGAGATAGTTTATATCAAAAAATGTTTGGCGGTCCTTTAGAATGGTGCCTTGGACCCAATCAAACAGAGTACGTGATGAGAGAAGTACATGAAGGACATTGCAGAAATCATGCAGGTGGAAGATCTTTAGCTAAAATACTAATCAGGGCAGGATACTACTGACCAAAATGGAAGAGGATGCAGTAAATTTGGTAGCCAAGTGTGATAAATGTCAACGATATGCCAACAATATGAATCGACCTACAGATTTATTACATACAATTATTTCTCCATGGCCATTTATGAAGTGGGGAATGGATATAGTAGGGAGTTTATCACAAGCTAAAGGAAAGGTAAGATTTTTAGTGTTAACAGATTACTTTCCAAAATGGGTAGAGGCAGGAGCTTTTAAGCATGTGCGAGAAAAGGAGGTGAAATATTTCATTTGGCGAAACATTATATGCCGTTTTGGAGTTCCAAAAGAAATTGTATGTGATAATGGCCCATGATTTATAGGCTCGAAAATTACAGAGTTCTTTCAAAGTTGGAAAGTCAAACGAATAACCTCTTCACCTTACCATCCCGTGGCAAATGGAGAGTCAACAAATAAGATTATCATCAATAATTTGAAGAAGAGATTAGAAAAATCAAAAAGGGAATTGGCCTGAAGAATTACCAGGAGTGTTATGGGCTTATAGAACCATAGAAAAAATAGCCACGGGAGAAACTCCATTTTCGTTTGTCTACGGTTCAGAAGCTTTAATCCCAGTTGAAATAGGAGAACCAAGCACTAGATTCACAATGGCAACGGAAGAGTCGAACGATGAGGAATTAAGAACAAACATGGATTCACTCGAACAAAGAAGAGAAGCAGCTTTAATACGGATGGCAGCACAAGAATAAATCATAGAATGATACTACAACAGAAAGGCTCACCTCAGGTACTTCAAAATTGGGGACTTCGTTCTTAAATATGTTTCCAATCAACGAAAAAACTAGAGAAAGAAAGTTAAATCCAAATTGGGAAGGACCCTGTAAAGTTCGCGGTATCGCTAAAAAATTTACCTACGAGTTAGAAACCATGGATGGCAAGGTCTTACCCTCAAGTTGGAATGCTGTTCATGTAAAGAAATACTATTTCTGAGCAAAAGAAATACCCACGGTCAGGTATCGTTCAATTACGATTTTTGTTTTGTACAGTTAAAATTTTACTAAGAATTTTAGATGATAGGCAAAAATCTAGCCCACACCAAATGATGATATTAGACCTAAAAGACAAGCAGAAGCAACATTATTCTCGGTCTAAGGTTGCAACCTTTCTGATGGAAATATAAAGGGTTAAGCAGTCATCATCTAAATAATATATACCTCCGAGTCCCGTATGTTTTTTCTTTTCATGAAATGGACCACATGGAAGGAATAATCAAGTGCTTGAGATTTCATACTTCAAAGCTCAAACACTTGGGGGACTACAAACATATATATAAGGGAGGAAAAGAAGACTGGAAAAGTCAAAATTCAAGTCAAGCCTAAGGTCTACCCAACAAATCGAAAGTTAAGAGCAAAGTCAAGAGCCAAAAGCGCAAGCCTGATTAAAAAACCCATAAAGAATACACTCGTGGATGTAAATTTTAAAATCTTATGAATGTTTAGGTTAACGGAAATATTTAGTCATGGGTTGCAAGATATACCCTTGAATTTTTACAAATCTGTTATAGAAAAAACAGTAACGAAAGAGTTATAGATGATACTTGAATACATGTAAAGTATTTTTGAAAGTTCGAATGATACAAAACTTTCCTCAAATTTATTCAAAGAAACGTGTGTGTTCCTATTTCTTCTTTCGTATGTTTACACCATTATGAAATTGAGACGTCTTTTTCATTAAGTGTCGTTTATAAAAGGGTCCTCTTTTATAAATTGTGATTGTTTCAAAAAGTCACGAATTAATAAAGCATTTTTAATGCATAATAAAAGAGTAGTACAGAAACTAAAAATAAAATATCATAGAAGTTGAACAAAAACTTAGAAACTGATATAACTTGGTTAAAACTAAGTGTAAACGTAGTCCTAACGTAATTGCCTTATACAAAAAACCCCAAAACGGACTAGGGGTAAGATTTTCCAAACATTACCCCCAAAATGGGACCAGGGGTAAATCTGTAAATGTTCCACCAATAAAAAAAATACAAAGTAAAATTTCAAACTTTTTAACTTTCAATGTGGGGCAGAATCTGAACCAGTAGGATGATGAGTGGCATCATCACCAAAAGGAAGAACAACTTGAGCAGGAGAAGGCTGAACAACAGCCTCACCAGGAACGATTTCATCACCTTCGAGAATGCCAACCTCAGGTGAAGAAAGCTTTGACTCTGCTGGGTATTTTCCATCGTCTCTCTAGTCTTTGCAATCTCAACATCAAAGTCAAAGCCTTCCCGACTTACTTCGACTAATGTTTCAAGATGTGTGTTCAAGAAAGCCCAGCTGACATTAACAACAGATTTATCTTCAAGGGCTTCATAATATTTTTCCTACTCCTCAACTTCAGCTCTCAACTCATCCTTCTCATTCAAGGCAGCATCATAAGAAACTTGTAGGGGAGCAAGAGATCTCTCTAAAATCTGAACCTTGTCTGTGAATACAAGAAGATCTTCTTGAATTTGCGTGAGCATTTGAACAAGCTCCCCAGAGTAAGCTTCTTTTTGGTTCAGCAAATCCTTTAAACTCCTAATTTCTTCAGAAACCTTGGAAAGCTGCTCAGCGAATGAAGACTCAAGAAGATTCTTGTCTTTGCCTGCCTGATTAGAGGAAGACTTCTCAACCGCTAACTCAGCTGCCATAACCTTTACTTGCTGCTCTAAGGTGCACTTTTCTTCCTCTAAAACCTCCATATCAAGTCGAAGACCCTCGAACTGCTCTTTCTAATTGTCCGCCGCAGTGTGATAATCATTCATCAACTGCTCCGTGTGGATGATCCTCTTCATCATCTCCGTTTCGATGAGATTGATCTACACAATGAAAAGAGGAATGTGATACCAGTAAAAGAGAAATCACGTAAAATAAAGACGAATGCACAATATCATTCATCCACGTTAGGGAGTTGTGAATTTCCAGTTTTGACTTCTCAACTGGGCCAATCAGTGGTTTCAGTCATACATCAGCTTGGCCTGATTTCTTCAAAAGATTACCATTTTCAGGAATTTCGATAGTAACTTGTTTCATCGCCCTACTGCTATTAGAGGAACCAAATTCAACATGAGAAGTTGTAGCAGTAGGAGCAATCAAGGAAGTTAAAATAGCCACAGGCGGAGCAGTAGCAGCAGCAGCAGCAGCAGGTAGGGGCAACTGAGGCAATTGGAGCAGAGATGGGAAAAGAGGCAAGAGGCGTTTCCTCAGAAATAAAGCCAAAGCTTTCTTCGTCAAACCCATGGGAAAAGAGTTGTTCAGTAGAGTCACGGGGTGCAGGAAGCATCTCTTCATCAGAACTCACTAAGGTAGCATTTTCAGTCTCGGGCATGGGAACAGAACTAGGAAGGGGAGTAGCTTCGTCATCTGAAATGACCAACGAGCCTTCGTCCCGATCCTCTTCATCCTCAGAGTTCTGTGGTCTATTGGCTTTTCTTTTTGACGAAGAACTCAAGATTATCTCTTGAGCCTTTTATAGAGAGAGCCTCGAAGCAGTGATATAAGTAGCACCCATACCTCGAACGGGGAAACCCTAATAAAGAAAGGGGTCAATAAGTTCCAAAATAAACATGGAGGCAAGGAAGAAAGTGAAAGAGAAAATTACTGTGAGTCTTCACTTTTCATCCAAATTTATTAGAAAGGTATTTCCAAGACCTTTCTTCTATAGGAGCAACGGTTAACAATTTTTCTACCCAACCATGAAAATCAGGAATTTCCTTAACAGTTCCCATGGTTGCTGAAAAAGAAAAGTAAAACAGTTACGAGATTACAAGTTCTTCACAAAAACTAAGAAGATTGAAAGAGAAACTTACGTGAAAAGTTCCACTTTTCATGGAAGGGCATGTTCTCTTCACCTACTAACCACTTGTAGGAGCAAAAACAAATTGGGCATACCAGCCACGATCTTTGTCATCTTAAGGGCTTACAAAACCCTCTTGCTCCTTGCCACAAGAGTAAAAATCCCATGAAAAAATAATTTGGGAGAGTAAGGATGAATCAGATGATAAAACGTGAAGGGTAAAGAAGCCATATTTGACAAGTATCTAAGGCATGCCACATCCCTCCATACAATAGAACCAATCTGACACACATCGAAGAAACGACAGAACTCAATGATAACTGGATCAATAGGTGGCCTAAAACCTAATGTGAAGGGATACGTATACATAAAAGAAAAACCAGCTTAAAGGAAGTAATCCTTTGATTTTCATTGGGAACCAAAATCGGGAAGTCAAATTTCCAATAGCAATCTCTCCGCACAATAAAAACTAAACCGTCAGTAATCTGGGAAGGGTAAACATCAGCACGATCGTGAGAAGTCATGAAGTAACTTGATTCTTAATTAATTCTCTATTAGTGACAAAGGAAAGTTCAACGGGAATGATCTCATCGACAGAAGGTTCATGAAGCGGTTCACTAGAATCCCTACTTCTAGCGGAAGATCTATGTTAAGAAGAAGCCCTAGTTCTAGAAGACGATGGAGGAGTAGTGCTGGGTTGAGAAAAAGAACCACGTACATACACTGACCCTAAACTACGTAACCTACCACCTCTCCTACTCCTGATAGAAGAAGAAGAAGAAGAAGAAGAAGGGGGAAGTTCGTCTACTATGTCAAATTTTCGAGGATCAGGATTTGAAGAAGTAGTTGTATGAGTAAGTGGCACATAATGAAGAACAAGAGCAAATTGTGAATGAAGAATACTGTAGAAAGTTTTTCGTAAAAGCAAAGGCAAAGGATGTATTTATATGCAGAAACAACCGTCATGTAAATGAGGTAATGATGGAAACGTCATTATGAAAACAGCCACTTCGTGACTGATGCAGGCGCAAAAAAGCCCTAAAACTCGCTGAAGAGTTGCAGAGCTAATCGATGACTGCCACGTGTCATATGCATTAAGTGGAAGTGACATACGATGCATTGGTTCAGAGGAAGATACAACGGTACGTGAGAAACGGCGGGCAAAAAATTTCCGCCTTAAATGCGATCCACTTCTCAAATATTCAATTGCTGAAATTGGTAAGTGGGGGGACTATCTATATTGGTAAAAATAAATATTACACGTGGAATTAATTAAGTGACTGACATGGAAAGACACGTGCATCGCTAGAAAAGCGACATTAGGAGAAGAGAATTAAAAGAGACACGAGTCACAAAAGATACGAGCAAATAACCCACGAGATGAAAAGAAACGATTGTTCAAGTCTCTTAAGTTCTTTGAAGAGGCACCGGCGGAATGAACCAAGACAGCAAAAAGGGTAGATTCATAGATCTTCAATTAATGAGTGTAAATGATTACAAACATTATAGAATCTTCACGAACAATTATGATTACCAATTATAACGTATCGTTAATGTCATTAATGCTCATAATGACTCGCTCATAAAGAGGGAAAAGACGTTGTACTTGAAGACCTCTATATAAGGGAAAGAAATGTCATTTGTACAGACACACTCTGATTATTATTGGAATATACTTGCTTACTTGTGCTTTTCAATCAATTACTTTGACATTTTCTATTTTTATTTCCTTTCTTATCGAGTGAATATTGAATTTCTTGATTATCAGTAACCCGAGTACTTCTTAAAATAGGCTTTGACTAAGAATCTAATTCTTTGGTTAAACAACTACTCCATCCAAACCCTAATTCATGCCTATAAATAAGGCTACATATATCCTTCAAAGAAGATCTCAACAATTCCATAAACTCCCGGAATATGCACAAATAGATCAAATATATGATCTATGAAATTCCATAAAACTCTTGGAATATTCATGAGGAGATCAAAGACATGTCAAATATGTCTTGCTCAAAGTTCTAGCAACATTCAAGATCCAAAATGGAGTGTTGGTACATGCTTCTTTATTATCATACATCAAAAAGATGCATATCATTATACATTCGAGAAATACGCTACGAAAGCCTTCAAATTATGGATAATAAATCGGAGGAAAGAATCAAGGAAGAAACAGAATTGTAACCCACAATATTTATCAATAAAATCTTTTATTCTTTATAGTTGTTTGTAATTGCAGTAAATTTGTTTGCAGTTACTGCTACAAGTTGCTGAATAATGAGTAGGGGTGAGCATAGTTTGGACAAACCCGAAATTCGAACCGAAATTCAAACTTTTTTGAATATTTGGTTTGGATTTTTGGATTATGGATTCGAGTTCGGATTTTATTTTTAAAAATTTTAGATTTTGGATTTAGGACTTCGAAATTTCGAATATCCGAAAATCCGAAATTTTTGTACCTTATATTTAGCCTTACCAGTTAGACATTAGCCCATTACGGCATTACCCATATATATGCCTAATACAAATAAGTCTAAATCTCCAATAGTATGATGCCCATTAAATATTAGCCAGTATATTCAATACAAATTACTAAGTCCGATATGAGATTCTCTACTAAATCAAATATAATATAGGGTTTTCTTTTCTCTCACGTCTCACCCACACAGCCACACTATACGTGCATTTATAAACACTGAAGAGTCAAGGCCGAAGTTGACTGAAGATTAAATTTTAAGGACATACCCAGTTAATCTTTTAATTTATTATAGTAGAAGGTGAATCAGTGTGATCTATCGCATATTCAAAACCTTTTTTTCTTGAAGAAGCATTATATAAAGTCGAGAAGATATCAAAAACTAAAGCATCTTTTGATTACCATCTTTCTACTTCATTTAAATAATTATTTTTATGTCGGGTGTTTGAGCTTATAGGCTTAAAGTCAGATCCGAAAATCCGAAAAATTCAATCTGATTAATCTGAAACCGAACTTAAATAATCCGATCCAATCCGAATTTATTCAGATTGGATTTGGATTGTAATTTCTTCAATCCGAAAATCAAAAATTCAAATCGCAATTTTATATTTAATCCGAACTGCCCGAACGCCCACTCGTAATAACGAGTAAATAATTGAAAACGTCATGGAAAATGACAGAAAAGGTCAAGTTAAAAGACACTAGATTTTGTTATTTTGGGTTAAAAAAAGACTCTGGTTTTGATGCAGCATGTCTCGCACAAAAATGCACTCAAACTCTAAAAGTAATGCTCCATGCGTTCTAATATAAGTTATAATTATATTGATCAAATTTTATATAATTTAAATTTCAAAAAGTGAAAAATAACATATATAAATTGAGATAGACGAAATAACAGTTACACTGCACAATTTTCTTCTGTAACGGGAAACAAGTAACACCATAGATTAGAGTCATACTTTAACAGACAAGTTTAAATTTGTACATCATCAATATATGGAGTTTTTACACCATCAGGTTATATTTATTTGTTATAATAGATAAACTATTTTATTTTTAAGATTACAAATCTCATATAAGAAAATTTATTTATAAATATTCTTTGAATGACCTAATAGTGTATGAAATTCTTTAAACTTATAATATATATTACTTAAACTTTTAACATATCAATCATAATTGAGTCATGTATGTGTGAGTGTGTACACACAAATACACGTTTGATCTATAAATGGTCCATTAATTTATAAAGAAATGTATATTTTCAATTGCTCCTAAAAATAATAGCTGACAAAATGTATATTTTTTACTTAACTATGTGTGTATATGTGTGTGTGAATTCATTTATGGCAATCAGCATGATATAATGATATTAGCAAAATAAACATGATATAATGACGAATATTCAATATCCCATTGTTTTTTTTTGCCAAACCTATAATTAGCATGAAGATAGAGTCAAGCTTCACTAAACCACTCATTCTCAATTTTCTTGAGTTTTGGTCAACTTAAAGGAAAAAAGAAAAGATGAAAATTGAAGAGTTAAGTTGAGCAGACTTTTCCTTCGGTGCTTCATCAACTAGACGACAATGTTTATAAATAGCTTTGACTATTTTGAACCTCAAAACAAACAAAACAAGAAAGTAATTTAGCGCAAGAAAATGAAAGTAGACTACCCAAAAAATAAAAATAGAAATTTCATGGTTTACCTTTATAAAATAAATCCTGGTTTACCTAACTATTTGTATGGAAGATTGCGATTTCCAATAGTTTATTCATTAAACCAAGTTACTAAGCATGTAATTCAATTCGAGGCGGATCCAGAATTAAAATCGTATGGATTCAACCTTTAAAGTTCATAGTATTGAACTCAATATATAATGAAAGTTATGGGTTCATATTCATAATTTATTTCAATTTCAGTGAATTTATGCATATATATTTATACTACGCGTCAAAAGTTATGAATTCAATTGAAATATATGACTACATCCGTCTCGTCTCATGATGTATAACTTAGTAATCCTTTTCGTGTCAATTTATGTGATAATATTTGACTAAATATAAAATTTTAAAAAAAGAAAGTTACTCAACGAGTCGGTGGATGGCACACTTGGAGACAGGTAGGAAGTATATCGTGTTGTGTGTTAAAGTATATAACTGTTCAAAGGGCGGAATTATTGGAATTAAAAAATCCAGGAACTACGCTGACAAGCGGTGAAAAGGAAGAGATTATATTTGTATATATTTCAATCTTCATTTTACTTTTGTCATTTTTCAAGACGTTGCTATCTTACAATCCAATATTCAAACCAGCAATCTAAGTGAATACAAATGTATATGCCACCCGCTGAAAAGTCTAAAAATTTCAGCGCAAATCGTCATCTATTTTCTGGGCTACGTGAGTCCAGTCTTTCTTCTAAGATGTTCATTTTTCTTCGCTTATAGCATGCTCCAGTAATAATAATAATTTCTTGTTTGGTCTTAGATTAAGCAAAAAAATCAGTTAAATTTGCACCGTATCGTTTTCATGAACGTGGTAAATTTTTTTCAGTTTTTTGTGCTTAATTAACGTTTGTTTCCCTCTTTTTCATTCCAGGGATATTCAGTTCCTAATAAAATCTCTCCAGCAACTCATATTATAGTTCTGCTTTTACCTGCTAATGTTCTGAGTGTTAGAAACATTTTGAACATCCAAAAAGTTAGGACTTGACTAAATTCAGAACAATGGCTATGGCATCAACTGAGAAAGTGGTTCTTGGTTCAATTGCCTTTGCTGTTTTTTGGGTATTAGCAGTTTTTCCTGCTGTTCCATTTATGCCTATTGGAAGGACAGCAGGTTCACTCCTCGGTGCTATGCTTATGGTAATATTTCGCGTCTTGACACCAGATGAAGCATATGCTGCTATTGATCTTCCAATTTTAGGCCTTCTATTTGGAACAATGGTAGTGAGCATCTATTTAGAGAGAGCAGACATGTTTCAATACTTGGGAAAATTATTGGCTTGGAAAAGTATGGGAGCTAAAGATTTACTTTGCAGAATCTGTTTGATTTCTGCTATTTCCAGTGCATTTTTCACTAATGATACTTCTTGTGTTGTGTTAACTGAGTTTGTACTGAAACTTGCTAGGCAACAAAATCTCCCACCTCATCCATTCCTTTTAGCTCTTGCCTCGAGTGCTAATATTGGATCTTCAGCAACTCCTATTGGGAATCCTCAGAACTTGGTTATAGCTGTACAGAGCAAAATAACATTTGGGAAATTTTTATTTGGTATACTTCCTGCTATGCTTGTTGGAGTTGTTGTTAATGCTTTATTGTTACTTTGCATGTATTGGAATTTGTTGTCTGTTCAAAAGGATGTAGAAAATGGTGCTATAGAATTAGTTGAAGAAGAAGTAGTAGTCTCTCATCGCTTTTCGCCAGCAACTATGTCACATGTTAATTCATTAGATTCTCTGGAACAGTTTACTTTGGATTCAATTAATACCAGTGGTCTAATAAATCATGCTGAAACACTTGACAATCGCGCGAAAGATTCAAAACAAGTATCAAATGATGGATCAGTTCAAACGAGGGACAAGGTTGTGTCTTCAAAGACTGTCCATGGATGTGAAGAGGAGAATTTGGCTGCGACAAAGAAAAGATTGTTATGGAAAATATGTGTTTATTTGGTTACAATTGGGATGTTAATATCGTTGTTGTTGGGTTTGAATATGTCATGGACTGCTATTACAGCTGCTCTTGCACTTGTGGTTCTTGATTTCAAAGATGCTAGACCATGCTTAGAAAAGGTATTCCTTCATGTTGTCACAGAAAGTTCAATAATCACACTTTTCACTTAGGGTTGTTTGGTCGGAATACGATTTATACCGGTATATATTATGCCGGTATAAGTTATATTGGGATAAGTTATGCTGGGATTAGTTATGTTGTGATTGTTGTTTATTCATTGTTCGGTATGTTGTATTAAGAATGACAATTGCATAATTTCTAAGAAGAATGTATAAGTTATACCGGTGTTAACAAGGTATTAAGGTAGTATTAAATTTTTATACCACCCTTATACCTTGTTATACCTCATACCAAACGACCCCTATAGATTTAACTTATATATACAACAATGTAATTTTTTTTTTTTTTACAAAACCACTTCATTTTAACATGTATTAACCGTTTGTATTCCTTTTTTCTAGGTTTTTCGGCCAACTTATCGTATAAGTTACCTGATAGTATACAGAAACTAAACTCTTTACCTACTTATATAGTAACTCCTATAGAAACTAAACATGTTCACTCTGTTCTTTCAACTATACAGGTGTCCTATTCTCTGTTGATATTCTTTTGTGGTATGTTTATCACAGTTGAGGGATTTAACAGAACAGGGATTCCAAGTGCTTTCTGGGAATTAATGGAACCATATGCCAAGATAGATCATGCTGCTGGTATTGCAGTTCTTGCTCTTGTCATACTAGTCCTCTCAAATTTGGCTTCAAATGTGCCTACTGGTTTGTGACTCTAAACTTGAACTTCCTATCTCAAATTACTACTGGGTTGACCCATATTAGCTCTTGTATTAAATTGATCACAGGCGAGTTGAGCTGGTCAAACGATTTTGGGTTGAATTTGCCACCACTATTTAGTGCCATAAATCATGCAATACATACATGATTGATATAATTAAAATAATTTGTTCTTATAGTTCTATTGCTTGGAGGGCGAGTAGCAGCATCAGCAGCAGCAATATCTCCAGCTAGTGAGAAGAAAGCATGGCTCATCTTAGCCTGGGTCAGCACTGTGGCGGGGAACCTTTCACTTTTAGGCTCCGCAGCGAACTTGATAGTATGTGAACAAGCTCGTCGCGCTCAACCCTTTGGCTACAATCTCTCATTCTGGAGTCATCTCAAATTTGGAGTTCCCTCTACTCTAATTGTTACAGCTATTGGTTTGACACTTATCAGAGGATGAAATCTGTATTTTTAGTATGCTTGTGACATGGTGATACTAAAAGAAGACTATATGTATCACATGTATAGTTTTACTTCAGTTATTCGACAAGATGTCATAATCATTGGTTTCAGATTAAGAGCAGGCTTGACTGAGTTGCTTAATTCATAAATTTTTTTTTCAGGAATCAATTGGCATTAGTCATGAATCATTTGATTAGCTAGTAGTAGTGAAACGGAAAATACTTACCGAGATTTCCATGTTTACATGAGATCAAGTAATTACATTACTATAAGAGTCACAAATAAAAGTTAAAATGCATATAACTCAACTATGGTGACGTGGAGAAGTTTATATATATATATATATACTAGTCTCGACACGTACGTTACATGTGTATATTAAGTCAATTATATATGAAAGTATATAATAAAAGTTCTTGTAAATGATCAATGGATCTATCATGTACGCATTTGATAATATATACTTAAGAATAATACAACCTAATACCAACATATTAGTATGAGAAGTTTATTTACAACATACCCTTAATATTTAGCTAAACAAATAGTAACAAAGAATTGACTTATACTTGCAGAATAGATTGCATTGATGCTTTTTTTGATTGAATAATTGTGTTCATTTATAAATATTTATAAATATAGGTAGATAATATGTGAAAACTAAAAAAATAAAAGTGTTAAAACAAATGTGGATTTTAATGAAGATGACAAGACTATGAAACTAACAAAATTTAATGCATGCGCTATGCCGGCACAAGTTACTTTTTATACGAAGAAATCACAAAAAGTGATATATAGATTGATTCACCAACAATAATACCTTATAAATATATAAATACAACTTCACAAAAAATTAGTCCATAATTCTTTTTCACTAAAATCAATAATTTTAGTTAATGAATGTTACTTCATCTTTCTTTATATAACTCATTTATTTTCTTCTTGAATTGTTTGCGTCAAGGTCGTCAAGTAGATACAGAAGCTATTGCCACACCTATTTTGCCCTTACCTAGATCAACATCTGCTACTGTCACCAAGGATCGCCCACATGTTAGCTTTAGGGACGAGACCTCCGGTATAAATCCAAATGTATCTACCACTACTAGAAATCCGGCAAAAAGTGACCAAACATTTGCGACCATAATTGGTCTATCAAATGAAAACGACCAACGTTGGTCGCTAAATTGGATAAAATAAAAAAAAAAAAATTTTAAATAATTTAGCGACCACAGTTGGTCGCTATTTGGTCGATAATCCGGTCAAAATGTTGACCGGACTAGTCAGACTTGCATGGTCAAAGAAATAGTAAAATTAACGACCACCTTCGGTCGCCAAAGTGGGACCCAGTTATAAAATTTTTAATAATTATATTATTATTTTAAAAATTATAAATTTTAAATAAATAACATTTCATATTAGCGATCAAAGTTGGTCGCTTATTGTACTGGAAGAAAATAAAGACCAACATTGGTCGCTAATCTGGGACCAGATATAAAATTTTATTAATTATATTATTATTTAAAAAAAATT
>ML362418.1:0-11462 GCA_005239505.1 Nicotiana paniculata
TCATGCATGACATTATTAAGGCAATTTCCCTTCTATAAATAGCAAGGGTTTTGTTCATTTGAAGATATCTCTTACTTGCCTTTTTATCTCCTAAAGGCATTTGAATCTTCTTTCCCTCTTGTAGTATTTCACTTGCATTTTTGGAGTGAAATAAAGTTTGAGTTGATTGTGTCCGAGGACTAGGCAAAAATCAAATTTTGCTGAACCTCGTTAATTTCTGGTGTTCCTTTTATTATTGTCTCATTTACTATTTNCTATAACATAGTTCCATGGCATTGTCCTTTGCAAGATTTATCATTTTAATAGCATTCCATGTTAGTAACAACAACAACAGACCCAGTGAAATCTCACAAGTGGGGTCTGGAGAGGGTAATGTGTATGCAGACCTTACCTCAACCTTATGAAGGTGGAGAGGTTGTTTCCGACAGACCCTCGACTCAAGAACAGTGAAAGGAAGCAATAACTCAATAGCATTCCATGTTAGTATTATTTGGATTTAGGACATATAGTCGTTTGAATGTTAAAGCCACTTTGATGTTAAAGCCGTTTGATGCAATTTTTCCTTTAACTTGGACATCTTTTTCTTTCATTAGCTTCTTGATTTTCTGATGTCGTCCTCTCTTTATCTTGTGATCGATAATTCTAAATTGCAGAAAAACTGGAACCTCTTTAGTGTGAATGTGGCAATGGCTGGAACAGGCATATATCAACTTTCGCGAAAAATTCGGTGAGTCATTTCTGTCTCATTACTATATGGAGATCATTAAAAGACTTTGCAAATGTTCATGAAAGGGAATCCGATGATATTATATCGGATATTCTTATAGCCTTGGTTTTTCGTTTGATTAGCTTCTTTTTGCAGATAACATCATCATTTTTGGTGAAGCTATAACTAAGTTTTCACTTGTCTTGGTTCAGGCATGATTATTTTAACGAGGAGGAGCAACTTGTTGTAGCTAAAGAAGGATGATGAAAATGTTATGAGTCAGTATTGTTGAATAACTGATCTTTGAATGCAATTTGATGTATTAATCCTTTTCCTCTATACTTCTCTGATATACTTACCACTGTTAATGTGGTGATTTGATAAGTGATTAGGTGCATAATCACAGTTGATAATCTGAAGTCTTTTTGTAGATTGTGGGAAGAAAGTATGGCATCATGTTTTTAGAGTTCTGTTTTTAGTTAGTAGAAGGGGAGTCTTGGTTTGGCGTAACTAGTAAAGTTGCTGCCATGTGACCAGGAGGTCACAAGTTCAAGCCGTGAAAATAGCCTCTTGCAGAAATGCAGGATAAGGCTGTGTACAATAGGCCCTTGTGGTCCGGCCCTTCTTCGGACCACGCGCATAGCTGGATAGAAAGGCTAAGTTTGTTTATGAAATGATAAAATAAAAATTGAAAAAATAAAGGAACAAGATGGATAACATGTCTCGAACAATGTCAATCAATCAACTCTCCAGTGTCAAACTAATTGAGCTCGACTATATAAATCATTTATATTCATTCTAGGCGAGGGAGGATTGAAGGTGGAAAGTCCACGGGTCGTGAACTTCTTTTTCTAGAGAAGAAGCAATAACGGTATCTTGGAAATAAGCATTGGGCTATTCATTTGAATACTAAATAATTTATCTTAGGACAAACTAAGAGTTCGTTAACACTAACGTCTTTAAACCTCACACTTATGCACACATTGAAACACTATTTTGTGCCAAAAAATAAAGTGGGAGGAAAACCATGAAGTCTTAGTATCAAATCTTAGCGGTGGCAAAAGAACACTTTGTGATTTCTTCTTATTTGCTTAAACCTTAGTGGTTATAGTTACTCGGTACGTGTTGGTGGGACGTAATACTTGGTAGAATTATCGAGGTGCGCGTAATCCTTTGAAACCAAAAGAGCTATTGAAGGAAAGGAATGGAGCCTCTCCCTTAGCCTTTGGAGAGGAGAGGATAGAGAAGAAAACATCCTTCACGCAAGTTTTTGTTGCTTCCGGTGTCCTTATTCCTTACTAGTCAAAAAGGGGTTTTCGATCGAGAAGGCATTTTGGCAAGTCGCCATCCATCCAGGAGAGAAACAAGCTACTTTTCTTTGACCCTTTCTCGGGCAGGGAAGAGAAAGAAAATGGATCAGAAATGGTAGTCGTGGTTGACTTGAGAATCTTATGCGGCACGACGAACTTTTTAAAAAAAAAATTACTATTCTATACCAATTAAAATGACTCTTTTCAAAAAACCCTGAACTTTGTATAATAGTGTAACAACAATAAATCTTAAACGCAATTAATTGACATCTCCAGTTGGTAGATTCTATTATGTGTCGAACCCTTGGGTTAATATTCTATGGTCGATATCTCACGATCTCCTTCTATTCAAAAAATGTAAAGCTCAAGTTTTTTTATGAGATTTTGTAAAGCTTAAGTTATATTTACAAGAAATGTTTACTCCACAAACGTCATTAACCACAAAACGACTAGTTTAAGCTGTCTAATCTATGGCCCCTTTGCTTTATGCTAACTTATTTCACTATATATGAGCTTACATGTAATATTTATTCACCAAATGGGAGATGGCTATTGAAACATAGGGTGTGTTTGGTATAACGGAAAATGTTTTCCGTGGAAAATATTTTTCAAGAAAATATTTTCTTGGAAAACAAGTAGTAATCTTACTCATTTTTCGGTGTTTGGTACGTAAATTAAGAAAAATAACTTCTCGAGAATATTCATAAATAATTTAGATACAATAAACATGAAGTCATAAACTTCCGAACCAACAATCTTCCTAACCTATAAATTTGATAAACTTCTGAACCGCTAAACTTTCGAACCAACAAACTTTTGAACCCGTAAATTGTATAATTTCTAAACCTTCCAAACACATAAACCTCTGAACTTATAACTTTGGAACTCGCAAAATTTTGAACCTGTAAACCGAAAAAAATGAAAAAACTAGCACTAAAAATATTTTTTAAAAAAAATTGACGTGGGGTTGGGGTGAAGGTGCAGAAAAACAAAAAAGTAGAAAATTGAAATATAGAAAAAAAAATGTTTTTTTGGGCGGGGGGAGGGGAGGGGAGAGGGGGCGGGGTAGGCGAGAGAAGGGGGAGGGGATTAGGGTTATATGTGAGAGTAGGTGGAGTTTTCGAAAAATATTTTCCTAACTTTTTCTAGGGAAATTATTTTTCTCCAATTTCAGGAAAATGTGATATCTAGAAAAATATTTTTCAAACTATTTTATGCAACCAAACAATGAAAAATGAAAAAATATTTGTCATACCAAATACACCCATAGTGTATATAATATTCTACCGACCACCATATCGAAAAGTAGCTCTAACTGATATAATATATAGGATAGGAAATAAAGTAAAAATTGCACGGGGCGCCCTATTTAGGCGTCCCTCTTTAACATGTACCCTCTTTGTTTTTATGTTTGCACCGGTGCCCGTTTTTTTGTTAAAAACCTTTCGAAAAGACAATTTTACCCTTTTACAAGCAGTCAAGCCTACTTTCTCTATCTCTTCAAGTAAACCCATTCCTCTACTTCCATTCCTATACTTTGTAAATATTCTCTTTCTCTCTCTCTCTCCCGTTCTTCGCTTTTACGATCGTCATTGTTTTTCATCACTTCAACTGTTTGTTCGCCAACAATATTACGTATAATCACAGGTACATTGCAGTACCTTTACGTTCTGGGTATTGTTTTTTTTTTGTGATAGTCTGTTTTAAATGAACATTTCTATAAATTCTTTAGCTAGGGAACTGAAGTTTTGTTTGTATTTTTTGTTACATTTTTATGAATTAAGGACAAAACTTCAGCATATGAGGTGTTGAAGTTTTTACAAATGAACTGATTAACTTCAGCATCTTGTGCTGAAGTTTTGAAAAAAGCTCATGACAAAATTATAGAATTAAGGATAAAACTTCAGCATATGAGGTGGTGAAGATTTTACAAATGAACTAATTGACTTCAGCATCTTGTGCTGAAGTTTTTCATAAAGCTCATGACGACTAAACTATCGAATCCATGTATTAAAACTTTAGCACAGTGGTTGCTGAAGTATTAAAAAATAAACTAATTTTCTTCAGCATCTTGTGCTGAAGTTTTTCATAAAGCTCATGAAGACAAAACAAACTTCAGCACATTATGTGCTGAAGTCTTTACAAATGAACTGATTAACTTCAGCATCTTGTGCTGAAGTTTTTCATAAAGCTCATGACGACTAAACTATCGAATCCAGGTATTAAAACTTCAGCACAGTGGTTGCTGAAGTATTAAAAAATGAACTAATTTAAGATGCTGAAGTTTTTCATAAAGCTCATAAAGACTAAACAAGTTTCAGCACATTATGTGTTGAAGTCTTTACAAATGAACTGATTAACTTCAGCATCTTGTGCTGAAGTTTTAAAAAAAGCTCATGAAGACTAAACAAACTTCAACACATGCGGTGCTGAAGTTTTTACAAATGAACTGATTAACTTCAGCATCTTGTGCTGAAGTTTTAAAAAAAGCTCATGAAGACTAAACAAACTTCAACACATGCGGTGCTGAAGTTTTTACAAATGAACTGATTAACTTCAGCTTCTTGTGCTGAAGTTTTAAAAAAAGCTCATGACAAAACTATAGAATTAAAGACAAAACTTCAGCATATGAGGTGCTGAAGATTTTACAAATGAACTAATTGACTTCAGCATCTTGTGCTGAAGTTTTTCATAAAGCTCATGACGACTAAACTATCAAATCCAGGTATTAAAACTTCAGCACATTGGTTGGTGAAGTATTAAAATATGAACTAATTACTTCAGCATCTTGTGCTGAAGTTTTTCGCAAAGCTCATGAAGACTAAACAAACTTCAGCACATTATGTGCTGAAGTCTTTACAAATGAACTGTTTTGTGTGTGATTCAAATATGAGAGAGACGGAGTATTTTGTGCGTGATTCAAATATGAGAAGAGACGGAGGTCCGTGATTTTTATATGTTATGTCAGGGGTAGAATGGTCATATTAGTGCGGATTTTTTGTTAGCTGGCTACCAAATCAATAATTTTTAAAAATAGGGTATAGGTTAAAAGGTGGTTGCTATGTAGGGTATGGTTGCAAATCGCCCGAAAATAAAGCAGCGTTGATCCTCAATTCACTTCCGCCTTCCCAAGTGCCTAGGATAATCTCACACTTAGGAAATTGAAAACAGCAAAAATCTATAAATAAGTAGGAAACTGCAAAGTGTTGGTCATTTGTAAGTACATCCTATTTTGTTTTTTCCCTTTTATTCGAGAAACCCTCGAGACTCGGCAAGCACACCATTTGAAACACGGTGAATAATGAGCTCGTCTCTCAACCTTTTTCTACTTAAATACTGGTCTTTAAGTCCAAGGCGGGATTCAAATGCGTGAAATGCATCTAACCTTCACATCAAATGCTCTATCTATCGTGCTTTTAACACTGAACCCAATCCTTGTGGACAAAAGCAATTTTTCTTCCTACCACTTGTTTGGATTGTTGTTAAGTATCGTTTCATAATGTATCGTATTGTATTGTAATGTATTATACTGTATGGATATATTGTATCATTTTTCGTCATTTCATGATGTCGCGCGCCAACGATATGAAGAATAAACTTGCAAAATACTAAGAAAAAATAGGATACGAAGTAGAATTATTATATAAAAGAGTAGGGTAAAGAATAAAATATAATTATTTATTAATAAGGAATGGCAAGATGAGAGGGGAAAAAAATCAAGGTAACGACGCCACCACACCAAATCCGTCGTTCTATAAAGTGACATTTTTCATCGTTACGTAACAATGGATTTAACGATATGATACGATGCAATAAATTTTAAGTAAGAGCCAAAATAAATATTGTATTTAAAGTAACAATATGATACAATACAATAGGTAACTATCACGACCCAATTCAGGATCATGACCGGCGCTTAGGATCAAGTGAGCCTCATCGGTAATTTACAGAAAATCGGATAAGGCTTCCCCTGTTTCAGGACTATCCAAAAATAAGCTTGTCTTAGAAATCAACAACACAACCAAACAATATCCACCAAAATAAGTTATGATCCTCATGCACGAAGTATTTCCAACACAATAAAACTAACTCCATCTCCATATATACTATTGGAAAGTCTAATACGAGTCAAAAGTCCGTACTAATAAAAAATATACGTATGACACTCATAAAAATGACTATGGAGCGATGATAGTAGCTTATATTTATGCAATTTAGACGCTATTTACACTCTAATTTAGCCGCACTTTATTGAAGTTTGAATGTTAAAAGATAACAAAATGCTCTAATTGAGAAATTGATGTTTTGCAGGAGCCACTCCGAGCTAGGAGGGAGCTAAAGAGTGTTTTGGAGTCATTATGAAGCGTGGAAGACCAATCGGAGGTTAGCCCGGGCGAAAAGGAGCGAGAAAAGCAAGAAAAATGCCAAAAATCCGCGGCCGGATCCGTTGCCGCGGACGGGCGGTCAAAAATGAAAAAATACAGAGGCAATTATGTAATTTCGTAGGCGACTAACATAAACCTATATGAAGCCAAAACTCGCCCAGAAGTTGGAGATAGCTGGTTTTAGAAAATTTTAGAGGCAAGAACAAGGAACAGAGGAGGCAGGATCATCCCAGGGCAGACGGAGCACGCGCATGACAACCTTAGAACAAGACATGGCAGGACTGCTCACTTCCGTCACGGAGTTGGGGACTAGATTTGATGCCTTAGCCACCCAAAGTGCGAAGTCAAAAAATAAAATCATGGGTTGGCTGTGTGCGATGGGACGGGTATGTCATCTCGACCCTAACACTGTCTCCGGCCAGGATTGATCCACCAGGGAAGTACCCTTACCTTACCTTGCTTTATTTTGTATGACATGGGGACATGCCATCTTTTTAAGTTTGGGGTGGGGGTATGTTGTTGTATATTGTATATAGGTTGGTGTTGTAGTTTCGTTTTTCATAAAATCAATTTTGACTTGGCCCGACGATGGATATCACTCGACGGGTTTCTTGAGGGACTAAAGTCGAACAAAAAAAAAACCAAAAAGATTTTCTTTTGTAGTAGTGTATCAAATTCCCCTTGGTTTTTCTTTAAATCACGGTTCTTTTTCAAGGGTTTATTTGAACCGGGTGTAGTTAGTTTTATTTTTTTAGGAACTTATGGGCTATGGGAAGAATTAGAATAGGATATCTTAACTTCGTAATGCCTTGAATATAGAGAGCACCTTAGTGTGACGCTTAGCCTCATAACTCTTGTAAGAATACCTTAAATTGTGTGTGCTTAATTTGGCTAAAGTACTCTGAGCTAAGTGTCGGACAACCCAATCTGAAGTGAGTCAGGTTCCATGTGTGTGTGAGGCTTGGTGTATTCTGTGCATGACATTTAACACCTAGAACTTGCCCCGTGTGTGTGCCAATCGAAATGGTAGTCTTATTTAGTCTGGGAAGTGATATAGGCATTTCTTTGTTGAACCATGTATATACATACTCAACCCACTTAATTGCTATGTACCGTAGTTAAACCCTTTGAGCCTATAATATTGTTTCTTCGGCAACCACATTACAAGCCTTACCAATTTTTTTGAATTAACCATATATTTGAACCTTCTAACATCTCATGAGCACTTGAATTGTTATGAACTTTGTAAAAGTTAAAGTGTGGGGTGGTTGGTTTGGCTTTTGAGTGGAACTAATGAAATAAGGAGAAAGGTGCACTGTTTTGAAAAAGTAAGAGCCACTTGAGTTAAAAAAAAAAAAAAAGGAAAAAATAATTGTATTGCTATGAAAAAAAATATTCCTTGATAAGTGGTGACTCTTGATGTAATTGTGCTTAAAGAAGTATGGGATAATAAACATTGATGTGAAGGTGGAGTTTGGTTTGACATAAGTATGAGGTTTGAATGTTAAAGTATATGTATTAAAGTGCTTAGGGAGGTGTAGTCACTATCCAAATATATCCTACCCAACCTGCAGCCTACATACATCCAAATAAAGTCATGCTTGATCCTAGACTGAGTGAGCTCAATTAGTAGAGTAGTACACTACGGGCAAGCCTATGGTGCGTTTTCTGTGGCACAAGAATATCATTTCTGAGGGTTAGTGAATTCTATTCCTTTTAAAAGTTCCTCAGTGTGTGTGAAGTTTACTGTTTGTGGAGTGAGTTTCTTTTGTGGTGAGTATGCACTTGATTCATGAAGGAGAGGTAAGTCTGGATCTCTGAAGTAAGTAAGCCGGTTAGGAACATTGTGTGGCTAGAGGGAGTCAACTCTTAAGGTGTAGATGTTACACTAATGTACTCACCCGTTGTGAAATATTCTTGGTGTGACAAGTAAGGAAGTCACTCAGTGAAGTTAGGCCTTTGGGGACTGTGATTTATTGCTCGAGGACGAGCAATGGTTTAAGTGTGGGGTGTTGATATTAGCTTATACTTATGCAATTTAGACGCTATTTACACTTTAATTTAGCCGCACTTTATTGAAGTTTGAATGTTAAAAGATAACAAAATGCTCTAATTGAGAAATTGATGGTTTGCAGGAGCCACTCCGAGCTAGGAGGGAGCTAAAGAGTGTTTTGGATTTATTATGAAGTGTGGAAGGCCAATGGGAGGTTAGACTGGGCGAAAATGAGCGAGAAAAGCAAGCAAAAGGCCAAAAATCCGCGGCCGGATACGCGGTCGCGGATGGCCGGTCAAAAGCGAAAAAATACAGGGGCAATTGTATAATTTCTTAGGCGACTAACCTAAACATATATGAAGCCTAAACTCGCCCAGAAATTGGAAATAGCTGGTTTTAGAAGATTTTAGAGGCAAGAACAAGGGAGAGAAGACAAATCAATTCTTCAGAGTTTTTATCTTCTTCTTTTTACTTCTATTTGATGATTATGAATTATATTAGTGATTTATTTTGCATTAGTATGAGTAGCTAAACTCCTAATCTAGGATTTTGATGGAACCCATTGAAGGATGAATTTCTCGTTACATTAATGTAGATTTGCCATAGCATTATCTCTATTTGTTCAACTAAATGTTTATTGACGTTGATTGAATGGCCCTCAATTAACTGTACCTATTTAGTGTGCATTACTCGGGAGAGAGTGCATATTTAGGTCGTTGTTGAACAACACCACTCCTGACGTATATGAGGGATCAATACGAAGGGTTTAAAAGTGGGATTAGGGATAACAAAACCTTGGGTGCAATCTAAGTGAGCTGTAATTAAGGCTAGCTAGCGTAATTCGGGAGAATATGTCTAGTATATTGTTGTAATTACTTGGGAGAGAGTTACGACAGCCAGAGTGCTCATGATCGATAGAGAAGACTTAGGCAAATTTATAGCAAACGTAGCGGGAAGGACTCCGATAATAGGGAAAATCAAAACCTTAGATCATTCTAATTCTTGTCTACATCACGTTCGTAGTTAGTTCTTAATTATTGCATTTTCATTACGTAATATTTAGTTAGTAAACATCCAATCTATGACTTAAATATTTCTGAAGATTGAATACATGAATTTGTGTGAGTCCAATAGCTATGATTGATAGGTTAATTCCCTGTGGGATTCGACTCCGGACTTGTTAACCGGAATATATTTGCTGCGACCGCTTTGTCCTTTTTATAAGGCATAGTTGGGCGTGATCAAGCGACTCTAAGAGTTTCAAAAGAAAAGACGATAACAATAATTAAACTCTTCACCCACGCGAACAAGTGCGAGGCTCACCAGGATCTATCAACTCGTGTACTATAATTAACGAAATCCTCGCTTACGTCAACTATTGTCTCTGTAAAAAATAGTTGGGGAGTGAGTCGCTATCTCATTGAGTAATAATACTTAACCACAAGCATTTTTAATGGGGGAAAAGTCAGAAAATATGCTAGTATATTAACCAGAAAATATCATAAGAATTCCCTTTCTAAAACGGTAAATATAATCAGTCTATTCAAGTGTTTCATGTAACATAAATCAATTTAAGAAATCGATAATAAACTTGGTAAACTCTATTTCATAGAAAATCTTTATGTTTGGGAGGTTTCCAAGAAAAGATTATGTAACATGTATCACTGTGTGGACCCTTTCGTAAAAGGAGTCAAATATAACTTGTAGATCCCTACTCGTGGAAACCGGTATGCTAGTTCTACCTTCCCACTAGTAAGAACTATAATTGTAATCGATAATCTGTAAATACAATGCGCAACAGGTCTAATGAATCCGTCGTTAGCTACGGGATCCTTCAAAGACTCCTCATATTTATACTTTTCCTTACAAGCAGTAAATATTCACATGAAAGTGTTTTCAAAATAGTAAATGGCATATCATTTCTTTCGAATCTTGTAATTTTATTTCAGGAACGGGTAATCATATCTCAAGTAACAGTAAAAAATGTCTAGTAACAGTGAGAAAAATTTCAATAAATGTAACATCTCAAATAGCGGTAAAACATATCTAGAAACGGTGAAAACATTTAGATTAACTGGTAAAAATCTCAAGTAAATTGTTCAATACCATATCAAGTAAAGAACTTATCCCACATGCAATTTCAGTGTATCGGTAACATATTTATTTCCAAAACTATATTTAAACCATGCATGTTATGAAACACAAATTGTGGTAAGATTACTACTCACAGTACTCGTAATGAAATAACAAACACGTTTCCTCGAGCAATTTGTGCGCCTTCCTTCAATCAATCTATAATCATATCATATCGTTCTCGAATTAACTTTCTTGTAGGCTAATTTGTAACTAATTTAGAATACCCAAATCTCGGAGTTTCCTATCTGATTATCAATTTGTCAAGTTGGATTTGTGCAGACCACGTGAAAATAGTTTTATACATTAATCGCATTCCTTTAAGTCATATGTATATTCTGAGAGTAAGGCAAGTTACCGTAGAAAATATACTTTTCCAAATTGCTTTTGAAAATTTTAAAACTTGCTTAAGTAATTAATTGCACCATATATCTATCAAAATAGTTTATTCAACGAATTGTTCACTCAAATATACACCAGTAACTCCATCTCTTTGTTGTATTTAACTAAGTTATTCACAATTTATATAAATTGCTTAAATTTCAGAAAAGAAGTTATTAAAGAATTTGTCCATGTAATGAAAATAAAGAGTTTAAATGGTACCCGCAATACTCAGAGTGTTTAGAGCTCTCAAGTGATATTGTATGGCTTTTAATTTGTTGCTCTCCAAGGTTTCTTGCTGATATGAGCGCATCCAAGGCTTTGTGGTTTCTTTTACAATATAATTGATGAAAGATTTCACCTTGCTTCTAATTAGTTGCTGGCCAACGTTGCTAATAGAGAACTTTAGAACTCCTCTCCAAAATTCCTCATTGTTTTTGTGTAGTTGCAGGCAAAGTTTCAATCCCTTCTTTTGATTAACTCTCGTAACCTATTTTTTGGTGGGTCTCGGCTCACTTAACTGTATTTTCTTTTTCTTTTTTTTCCCTTTTCTT